>CM060842.1:8747500-8987500 GCA_030762175.1 Metallyticus violacea | reverse complement strand
TCCGCATTTGAATACTGTACCTGGAACGAGGTCCGATGGCACAGAGAACTGACACTACGTGCTCGATGCTACGTCAAGCAATGAAGAGAATAGCATAACAAGCTGACTGCGTAATCAGAACAGCCACAACACTGGTGACCTAGGAACTAAGAATGATTGCAACAGGCCTGCCCCATTTAACCAGAAGTAAAAGCGGTAAAGTAGGAAAAACTTTGCTTACTTTATGTGTTAAGCAAATATCGTGTGTTACAGGCATTCTAGCTTACATATACGTACGTATACGTATATGTACAACGTAAGCGGAGTTGTAGAAAAAGAGCTCTAACTAGGAAATAAAGTATTTCCGCATCCACGTTCATATAGTATAACTGCACTCTCTACATGCAAGGAATGTTTCCACAAAGTTTTGACATACCTTTCCGTTACATCCTGTATATTGAGCAGGATTTATTAATTTTACATTATAAACAATACGGTCTAAATGCATTTCTTAAAACAAATGCATCTACCTTTGACACAACATTTTGAAAAAGCCTTGCTTATTTTTTTTTTTTCTGTGCAAAAGAGCTCTCTCCTTAAACTTTGTAAAACACTTTTTAGTTTTGTCTTCAAAAATAGATGCAGTAAATGTTCAAATCTCAGCCTTACTGGCTGCAGTTATCTTCCAAAGAAGATTCCAGCATTCACTCACGCGTAAAACGTGAATCGTAACTACGGGAACAGAATCGACCATAACAGAAATGGAAAGCTACTTTGCAAACCAAAAGCATGTCTCCTGAGCCATGATACAGAAGTGAGAAAAACGTGGCCACGAAATTCCAGTAATCAGGCTGACTGCATTTCTGCCCACAACTATGCGTCAAATAGCGGCGTGCCAGATTCCTACACCTTCATGTCGACAGCTTTAGTAAGGAGTGGTTAATTCCTGCGAGAATCTGGACCACAGCTGCACATATCGAGAGTAAAGTTCTGTTCCATTTACCAAGAAGTCGTTTAGCGCTTCGGGAGCATCTGGAAATGCCGGTGGGAGTGCCGTAGCAAATGACCGATCCACTTAAAAATAGAGTGGAAAGAAAACTTGGCACCGACAGGTTATGAACTAATTCCGTATAATAAACAAAGCGTAAAGGTTAATGTTTCCCATCAGCTGATCTATCAAGCGTTACTCCTTGTCCGGCACACAGCTTTCTTTCTCTAAGGAACTGTTTTCAGAAGACGTTTTCACTCACAACAATTGTTAAACCATACAATTCTCGCTCCTGTCACTTACTCAAAACCTTTCCATATTTATATTAGCCTAAGTTGCCACATTTGATGTGCCTACGCGTATGTTTTGTCCGGAAAAGCAAAAAGTGAACAGATGGGTCCCAAGGCAACTGTCCGATGATCTCGAGCATGCGACTTTCACCTCCTGAAGGAAATGATTTTCTTTACTGAATTGTGTGGTGAAAAAAGTCATGAGGCCGAGAATAAGAAACATGTCTCCCGTCAAGAAATTAACAATGCCCGCAGTGATTTTGTGTATCACTTAGGCAAATCTTCCATTTGATACAGATCTGTTTTCCAGCTTCGATTCGATTATCTCACTGTCTCCCAAAAGAAGTTCTCATCACAACACGAAATATGACATAATTGATACAAAAATAGTAGTGATTGTTATAATAGTGTTCAGTTGTGTTTTATTAACTTTTATTCCAAGTTCTACTTGAAATAAAAGCTAGTAAAATTAGTGGATGTTTTCAGAAAGATGAAACAGTAAAGCAAATCACTTTAATGATTATGCATAAGAGTACCAAAAAAATGTATCGTTTTCGCATGGCAATTATTTACCGAATTCCCATTTTGCTTATACTTTTTCTTAGGTAATTTAAATGAGTTTTCAAACTCATGCTTGTTGTCATAATTATCATAACAATAAAAATGCGTTAACTTTAATTAAATTTTCGAAAAAGTATCAGCACTCATATTACTGAAAATAGTGTGACTTTGGCGAATTCCGAAGGAATGTAAGCTATTGTAGTTTTACCGATGAAAAGATTTTTGAAAAGTTGCTTCAAATCTCAATCGAACCTACCTACTGGGCACCGAAAATGAGAATGAAAAAAGTATTAATGATAAATAAAATAACACAATGAACACTATAACTAATTTAACTAGATAAGCAGAAAAGGGATATAAAACACTTAGAAAGTCACAGATTTAGTATCGCAATTTTCGAACACCTAGTGTTCTTAGGCTATATATGTACACACATATATATATATACAAGTCTGCGTCTTAACGACCTCGGTCATCCGTGGCGGTATTAACTCTAATAACAATTAATACTAGTATAAAATAGTTGTCAGTGTTCAGCTTGATATTAAATAATTCTGGTTTTGAAGAAGTTCCGTCATATTAACAGTATTGAAATTCAAGTTTTAACTTTCAAATTGCACGCCGCATTGTAAAGGAAACAATTTTGTGTGGAGGAAAACTGGGTCATGATCGCAGCCAATAACTTCCTGTTTGATAATTAAATGCTAAAACCTGCTTGGGTGTAAACTTTTAACCCTATGTAACACTTGCAATTCAGTAATTACATAAATGTGTTTTCTTGTTCCCTCGGAAGTGGCACGTAATTGCACCTGTTTTTGAAGTGCACAACATTTCCTAACGAATCCCATTATCTCTTCATTATCGCGGATGTTCCGGTAATGGGTTGGTATAACAACATGTTTAGTGTAACTCGTTCACATACCATGATTTTTTTATTTGATTAGAAACAGCAACAAAATAGTCAACATTTCCCCCAGAATACAGAATCGAAAGAAATACCTAGATAACAATAGTGTAATGATTTAGTAATTGAAACTGTGTTAAATATCTCATACGTACGAGGGCAGATTGATGTATGGGGAAAAACTTGATAAATAAAATTGTTTCGCAAAAACAAACATTTATTTCTAACATAATCTCCTCTGAGCTCAATATGTTCCAGTGAGATTCAATTTTTTCATTCCCTCATATTTTTTTTTTTTCTTCTTTCGAACTGTGCATAATACTTGTTTTCAGCACAGATAACCTCTTCATTTTTTCTTCCAAGTCAATTATTGGGGATAGGAACCAGGACTAACTCCGGGAAATAGAGTGGGTGGAGAGTTACTTGGAACTAGGCTCGTGCACTTTTGTCATTGCAACGGCCGGTGTGTGAGCAGGTGCACTGCCTTGGTGGAGAAACGCATTTTTCCGCGCCAAACTTGGTAGCTTCTGCTTCAACTCACTGTGCAAACTGTTCAGTAATAACAGCCCCCTCAAAAATATACAATCATGCTGATGTCCTGTGAGTCTCCCAAACCCACCCCCCAAAATGGTTGCCATCACTTTTTCCCACGACATAACAGCTTCAGTGTTTTGCCGTGCAGTTCTCCAACCCACTCCTTTGATTGCCGTTTTGTCTTCAGGGTGTAGTGGTGGATCCAATTTTCTTCTAGTCACAAAACAAAGGCCAGAAGGGACAGACTTCGTAAGCAGGAAGTCTGGGGGTTCGATTCCTGCCAGGACCGTCCTTCCTGACTGAAGTTTTTTTCCAGGTTTTTCTCAGTCTTCATAAATAGCAAATGTCGTGGAGATACTTAGGTCTGGAACGTTTCCTTCCTTAAAAAAAAAGTCTTTCCCAATATATCATTTCATCTCATGTATTATCAGTGTCCACCTGTGGTGTCTCTGTAGTAAAACCGGAAGCGTGAAATGTCGTTACATGTCGTTCACGGCGAAAGAAAAGCTCCACATCATTGAAGAGGCAGAACAAACTGGCAATCGCGCTGCTGGGCGAAAACATGACGTGGATGGCGAAAAATAAAGTTCGTCTTGAGCAGAGGAACAGTAAGCGGCGGGCGTTTCCGGACAAAAAGGAAGTTTCCAGATGTGCCGTTACGAGTGAAAGCAAGAGGACTAAACATAACCGGTGCTGGTTTTACGGCTAGTTGTGTGTTTTACAACGCAATGGCTTCAGTTTTCGCAAGAGAACGAGCATCCCCGGCGTGATATTGAAGATAACGACGGAACGAATTTTACTAAATGCATATATTACATTTTAACTTATAACTTATTGCAGTGTTTAATGCTTTCCATATAAATACTTAATACACTGTACAAACAACTTTTTTTCCAAAACTCTCTTCCTAAAATCCAGGAATTATTTGCGTATATACGGTATTATTAAAGGTAACAGTGAACTTTAAGAATAAAACAATAATAACGAGAGTTAACAGAAGAACTTTGAGACTCAATAACTATAAGATACAGAGGACCTTTGTTCATCACACGTTTTCAAACACCACTTGTTTCCGAAACTACCTACGTTGCAACTGCTTCTTCAGGGGCCAAAAATAGTTCGAACTTCGAACTCTTCATAATTCTGAAAAGGAAGCCTCACCTTGTGCCAGATCTGGACTGTAAAGTGGGTGCTCCAACAGTTTTACTTCAGTGTTGCGCAAGCAGATGCATAGTCCGCTTCATGGGAACACAAACTTCAGTATTGCAGTAACTGTTCTCTTTACCACATGATCCTTGTCCTTTTGGCTGATCTTTTCTTAGGGAAGACCCAAATGAAAGACTGACACTCGGTTTCAGGATCAAGCTGATGGATCGAAGTTTCATCTCCCATGACAATGTCAAACACAAGCACCACCTTTGAATCTTCGAAGCATTTCCTGGCACCATTTTTACCTGGATAGCTGCTGCCTTTCGGTTAAACTGTGGGCACCCATATTGAGCAATTCACTCCTAGATGTTCTTCTTCTATGAAAAGCCAATATTCAGCAATTCAGGTGTGAAATCAAAGAAGCTCCGCCCCTATAGGACTGGCACCATGCAATTTCTTTGTTTCCAAGCATCAAAAACAAAATACACGAACTATGATTTTACACAGTTGAAGCTGGGATTGAGGCGCCAACCTGACTGAAATGCCTCTAGAAAATTCTGATACCTTAGAACGCAGAGTGTCTAAGGAGGAATAGATTGAGAAACAATAGCAACCGAAAGCGAGAAAGTACATTTCTGCTGTCAGGAAAGACAGAGTAACGTGGATGAAATAAATGTTTAAATGAAATAAATGCGACATTTATTGTGTCACTTCCATGTAGCCGGTACTAATTAAAGTTGTCAGCTTTGTGAAGGGAAATAAAAGAACAACAGTGAAAATGATACTGTTTCTGGGGGGGAGGTGATAATAAAAGAAAACAGAATACAGGGGAGAAGCAGTAAATTATATGATGATTAGCTTATGTCAAGCATGAAAGAGACTGAAGTTGTGAAAATTTAGAGCAGAAGCATCTCAGAAGCGTGTCAAAAATGTTGGGAAAGAAATCAACGCGAGGGCTCCAGGGAATGTTGTATGTCTGAGAAGAGAAAATTTCTGGAGAAGTTGGTCGTGTGTGTTGCATTCAAGGAAAGAAGTTTTCTGCTCCGAGTTACAGGAACTTCTGAAGTCTTGTTCATCCATTCCTTTCAAACATTATATGAATGAAGCACGGCACCGCGAGGTTGTACCATCCTGTCACTTTCTTAAGGAACCTAAGAATCTATGCTAGAGTGTTACTTTAATTAACTTTATGCAACCCTAGCATTATAAACATATCAAAAGCATTCATATTAGAATTGTTATAGAAAGCATAGAAATGAGGATTCCCTAGAAAGACATAAATTATGAAAAATTAAACATAGCAAAAAATAAAAAGTACAGTTTTTTCAGATTCACAACCATTACTGTCATTAAATTTTGAAGACACAGTTTGTATATGAAGGGCATTCAAATAAAAACAGGCCAGACGCCCAAAAATGTAATTACCGCAAAAATCATTTTCATAACTGTAAATACATCTATCTCACTGGGAGAGAAGATGGTCAATTCTATTCTTATAAAAGCTTTTAGACAACCCGACCCCATCACACACGTCCTTAAGAATATCTCTCTTCAGGTCACCAAAAATATCTGGGCTCTAAGCAGGATATTGAAATGTTTCCTAGCCAATCCGTGAAGCATATTCCTTACCAGTTGGGACGTGTAGAGGCGGACGTTATCGTGTAGAAGAATAATCCCGTTTGATAGCATTACAGAGTGTTTCGATTTTAGCGTGCCTGTTGCTTGTCGACTTTTTTCTGCAAAGTGTCTTGATAGAGTTTCATATTGATTGGGGTCCCATGCTCAAAAATATATAACAAATAAGTAAATAATAGACAAGCGGCGGGATCTTACAGTGCAAGAAAGACGTCATTGTGTCTTTCCTAGAGCTTGTGTGTACGATTTAGAAATTTTTCTACCAAAAATTACACGAAGCCTTCGAAAGGTCTATCCATAACATTCACCGTACTTAAAATGCACTTTCAGAAACTGAACGCGTTGATCCTTCGTGTATCACTCCATTTTAGCTGATAACAATACACACAAATGACAATCGTCAATCGCAATACAAACAGATGACAGTCTGTTAAATTTCATTTTCGGAAAACCAGACAAACTGACAGAGGAGCTCAATTTAAAAATTGCGTATATTATGGGACGCCTTATAGATGTAGGTGTGTTTAAAATATCCATTAATTCTGCACTTACTAAACTTACTTAAAATAATTTTAATTCACGTACACTAATGAAATAATTCATTACTTATTGCACTGCAGTAACAACAAGGAGCAGAAGTTGATTAACCATTTTTAAACGGTTTCAGATTCTTATAAAATATCGAAATATTTTCCAATGATAAACGAAATTCTGTAAGCATAATGCCGCCTAAAGATTTCATGTATGTTATTGGCAGTAGCTGGTCAACAATGCCCCCCCACTTTTTAAGCATTGTGGTCAGGGAAGAGGAGTCGATATTGTCAAAAACTAACCTCTCTACAATAAAACTGGCTTCTCTTTTTGCAGGATTGTTCGTAAACTTCGCTTAAAGCATTGCCTCTGCTAAATTTATATCAAATTGACAGTTTCAGAAACTTTGTGATTTCCACCCCAAACTTTCTGAAGGGTGGACGATATTTACCGTCTCGTAAATAAACTTTTTTGTACTGACTGTTTTAGACTCAAGGCAACATTCTCATTAAACAATTATACGTATATTTTCTTGACAATATATCTTTATTCATCCTCATAATTTTGACGGTCCTTCTCAAAACAGTCCCCGTTGCATGCAATGCACCTGTTCCAGCATTTCTGCTGTCTTCAAAGACACACTGGAAACCATTGTTTGACAGAATCGCCTCCTCAGCCTTCACCACTACTTCTGATGATGAAAATGCCTCTCATGAAGGTGTTTCTTCAATTCGGGTAAAAGGTAAACATCGTACGGGGCTAAAAATATATGGAGTAAGGGACACATTTCACATTGTTTTTCTTTTTTCCCTTAAGATGTTCTGCAACAACATTTGGGATATGCGGCCATGCGTTATCGTGGTGCAGCATGCAGCTTGTTGCACGGAAATGTGTGATATGGTCTTAGTGAGTTTTTTGAACACCTCTGCAGTATTGCCCAGTTGTAATTGTATGTGCAGCTACACGTTGGCAAACCTTGAGTATCGAAAAATGAGATGATCATAACTTTTGGTGTCGGCGATGATGAAGACTTCCACACAGAGATTTGCTGTTTGTTCTCAGGATGGAAATGATGTAGTCAAGTGATTGCCTTTGAAACAAATTCCACATCTTCACTCACCGTGCGCAAACACGTCTCATGTGCAACTTTTCATTTACCAATATGTGGGTGGCACCCCATGAAATTGTCAGAACTTCTGAAAGTGTTCTTAATATTATTGACGATTCTCTCCCATAATGAAATGTTTACTTCCGTTAGGGAACAAACAGGATCCCAGGCCCACCTTCCTCATAGACCTCTGCTGAAGATGTGTCCAGATGAATTTTAGAATATCATATTGCTCGTCGCGTGTCATCTCCAGGGAGCACATAATTTGGTAAAATCCGTAAGACCTTCAAGAGAAATAATAAAATTCATTTAAAAGAAGTTTGTCAGTTTATAAATTGGAAATAATATGTAGTAGTTTTTGTTCTTTTTTTCTTCTAGGACTCTAAAACCCGGGATGAGGCCATGGCCTGCAGCAGCGACCTATGCTTCCTCTGTTGAGCATGACGTACCCCCCCCCCACCCGGTCCCCTACGCTTTCTAGATCGATGGACGCCACCTCTCCATCAGGGAGCTCCCCCAATTATACCCACCCTCACGAGGCTGGGTGAATTCCAGACAGCCCTAACTTAGAAAACTTCCTAAGTAGGTACCGGTAATTGAACCCGGGTCCTCCCGGTCAGCACAGCAACGCCACCGCTAGACATAGGAGGTGGTCGTATGTATATATAAGCTCATATCCTAAAAGTAAGGAGAGGATTTCATATGTGCAGAAATTGCTCGATGAAATACGCTAGAGATAGAAGAACTCGTAGAATAATTATTAAAGTAGATGAAGTAAACAGGTGAAATTGGTTATTGGCTATGAAGAATGAAAAAAAAAATGGAATACGGTATAGGTATTAAGACATGTCCTAAGTTTAACCCTAAAGCGTATTTATCGTGTAGAGCTGTTCATAAGCACGGTGCAACATGCAAGAGAAAGAGCCAGTGCAACTTTAGACCTGGACATAAAAGGATCGCCCCTACATCAGAAAAGCTTGTTGCATCATCTGCTAACTTTATCTCGACATGGAGGAGTAAGATTTCGGTCTCCTGGAAAGTGTAGATATTTAAATGTGGCTCATGCCAGGCTTGCCAACAGAACTACGCTCCACAGTTGTGCCGACCGATATTATTAATGTTTTAGTATAACTCTATCGTTTGCTTTTAAGATTCTAGATTGAATTACAATCGTTAATGAACTTCTGAAAAATCTGGTTCTCGTTTTTTTGTTCTTGGGACATTTATTTAATATTCAAGTTAACATTCACACCAGTAATCTACCGAGCTGGGTGGTTCAGGTGATAACGCTTGAAGGTGCGCGGTTCAAAACTCTCGGGGCCTTGGGTTTTTCCATTCTTTCCCCTTGTCGCTTAGGCGAATGCTGCAATGGATTTTTCAATTCCTCCAATTTTCCGCTCTCCCATTTCATTCCGTTGATTGCGTTACAAGATCCAAAGTGTCAGGAGGCTCACGTTTTCTTCCCCAAGCGATCGATCAGTGTCGGGTTACTCAATCTGGAAACTTTGTTGAGGACCCTGTAACTCACCGCCACTGGCCCGGTGACCCCACTATTTCCATCCCTTCTACACGGACATAGGCACAAACGGCAAGTCCTTGAGCAAAGCTGAAATAACGAAATGTTTTTCTCCGTTCCTACCATTCCAATCCAAATTAAAGGGCTAAATCTTGATGTTTTAAGGAGTTTTGCTGTTAATTTGAAGCGTTCAGAAATATAATCAAAAAAGTCCGTCACGCAAACTAAGCGACCTCCTCAGCAAGTCGAAATTGTGAAGGGAATTACAGAATGTTATAGCAGAGAAGTTGGTGCCGATAGAGCATTTTTTAAATCTCGGTTTTCAGAAATACTGTCACTGCAAATGGCCCGAATACTATGGTTTTCAGAAACTGTTTGTCTTATTTTATTTAAATGGTAAATACAGAATTTCGTTGCTAAAAAGCAAATATTGGTGCCGGTAGAGCGATTTTTTAATTTTTACTTTACATTAATCCTCACTTTTTAAATTTCGATTTTCAGCTTTACCACCAGTCTTATTTCTTTCCCTGATTTCCGGATACTATTTTTCTTATTTTATTTAAATTGTATATACAACGTTTCATTGTGAAAAAACGAAGGTGACATGTCGTTAGAGTTATTTTTAAATGTTGGGTTTTAGCTAAACCTCCACTCCTAATTATCTGATTTCGCTGGTTTTCGGGAAATAATTTTTATTATTTTATTTAAACGGTATTTACAGAATTTCTATGAGCAAAAACCAAAATTGTGCCCACAAGAGCGATTTTTAAATTTTCGCTTTAGGTAAACCCCCAACCCCAATGATCCAGAACGCGGGCGTGTACTGGAAGTCGTATAATGCATTTGTAGGTAGCAGATTCTACTTCGTTTTAGGGAGGCTTGTGTGTGAATTGTGTGCTAATGCTTCATGTCAATATATACATAGCGGTAAGAGAATATCCTGACATCGTTTCGCCAAAGTATTTGAAATGACAAGAAACCGCCATAGCAATTTTAATAGTACTCAACCCATAGGCGGTAAACACTGAGATAAAGTGATAAATTGGGAGAGGGTTTTTCGTAAGCAAGAAAACATTCAAGGCCTAAATTTACATACCCCTCGTGCGTTTGTCATTTATGAAAACGGGTGAAAACTTTGAAAAAAATCAAGTCCGGTGGGAAAGAACTCCAGACCTCGGGCTCACGAGTCGTGTCTTAAAGCCCTCGGCCAACCATGTAGCTTCTCCAAACTGCCGTGTTTTAACAGAAGAAAAGTTAGGAGAGGCGTTCTAAAAATTGTCGGCCTTGCTAAGAAAACACAAGATTTAAGAGATTTTTTTTTAAATTTAATCCAACGATTTTCCAACTTTTTAATACTCTCAGTAATTTGTTCAACTGTGAAAAATAAACGTCTGTCTCTGCTTCAACCCCATCGTTTGATTTGAGTTTTCATCCATTTCTTCAGGTTTGGATACAAAAAACATTCTCTGGGAGCGAAATCTGGTGAATACGGTGGATGTGGAAGTGAAGGTCGTGCAGTTAAAAGAAAACCCATCATCATAATACACGGCACAATTTCTTCGTTTGTAACAATGCAACAATGTATGAACTTAAAACATAGCAGGCGACATCTGTGCGTTTTATCATTCTTCTGTTCTTAAGGAACAAAACAAAAGACAGCAATACTTAACATTTATATTGCAGCCACAAGCCTTTTATGCAGAACAAACAGCGCAAAGAAAACGAAAAGGTTTGTGTCATGCGCAAAGTAGATACAAAACAAAAAATACACTGCCTTGGGCAATGAATGAATCTGCGGTATCGTTTATATCAATTCAATAACAGCGAGTGTGATAAAATAAAAAGCAAAGCATAAGAAATTGCCTTACCAGAGCGCAAAGTTCCAAAAGAGTAGCCCAACTGAATACCAACAAATGAGCCTGCAGTGAATGTTAAAACCAAGAAAATGGGCAGGAAGTGAGAGAATGAGGAAATGCTTGCCCAACCAGCAAGGAGTTTCTCTTTGCTCTGCAAATCGCATCAATTGAAACAGCATCGATCCTCTACCGGAACCTATCACGTGGCGAACTTGACCTATTCGGGTAATTACATCACAGGAACTGAGGTGCCCAGATCTTTCTGACCTGTCACGTTTCCAAGTACACGTCACAGTTTCACTTAATAAAGATAACGCCATCTTTAATTTCAACAATAAACACTTACGTTTTTTATAAATGTTTTTATCACGTAGTTCTTGTTGATACAACCATTTTTTAAAAAGTATTTCTAATTATTTTTAAGCCCCATTTGTAATAATTTGCATCCCATTTTGTCTCTGAGCATTTATCGTTAAACAAGACGAAAGTTCAACTTTCCTGAAGTAAATAGTCGTATTTTTAAAGCAAATGGCTGTTTTCACCACTGAGGTGCCATACATGAAATGAAATTATAAATTCAGGGGAAAAAAAATAGTTGCGGTTAAGGCCTGAGCTTAAAGTACCTCCCAGCAGGTGCGGTTTGCGTCAGCATAAACTCAGGGTGCACTACTTTACTACTGCTGAGTATATAACGTAAAGTTCTAGAAGCTGAACATGCGCTACAGAAATTTTAAAAATATTGTAGTGAAGCATCTATTTTAAATAATGTACTCTCCTGGTTTCCCTGTCAACAAACGTATCAATGACGCTTTGACTAAAGTCTGTAATCTGCAGGATGAAGTCCGCCTGTACAGAAGGCATTATATACTTCCTATGTTAGCGAATTGCAAAAGAATTACGAATGTGTCTGTTAAAATATTTTTGAATGATTTCTTCAAATCTCAATCGATCATGGCTATACTAGACACCGAAAAGGTGTGTGTGTGTGTGTGTTTTTTTTTCCCCTCAGCGAAACTCGACACATAATAACAATCATTTAGTAAACGATTCATCGAGTTCGTTAACTAGCAAAATTGGACCATTGGGGGTGGGGTTTAATCTAAAGAAAAATTTTAAAAATCGCTCTAGGGGGATTTGTTTTCCTTAATGAAATTCCGCATATGCCATTTAAATAAATATTATATGAAAATCAGCGAAATCAGACTATCAGAATTTGCGTGAAACCCAAAAATTAAAAATCGCACTAGTAGCACCAATAATTCTTTTTTTTTTTTTTCGCAACGAAACTGTATATGTGCCCACCATTTAAATAAAATAAGAAAAATAATTTTTGAAAAGCATAAAAATCGTCCATTAGGAGTGTGGGTGTACCTGAAAACGAAATTTAAAGAGTGGGGGTTAACGTTTAACCTATAGCGAAAATTTAAAAATCGCTCTAGCGGCACCAATATTTGAATTTTCACAATGAAACTCGGTATATGCCATTTAAATAAAATATTATTATTTTCAGAAAATCGGGGAAATTGGGCTATTAGAATTCCGGGTATACCTGAAAACCGAAATTTAAAAATTTCGGGGATTAACCTAAAGCAAAATTTTAAAAATTGCTCTAGCGGTACCAACAATTTTTTTCCCGCAACAAAAAACTGTACGTACTATTTAAATAAAATAAGAAAACTGATTCTGAAAATTAGGGAAATCGGACCATTAGGAGTGCGCGTTTACATGAAAACCTAAATTTAAAAAGTGTTCTAGTGCTCTGCAATATCCTTCACAAATTCTAATTGCTGAGGAATTCGCTTAGTTTACGCAGCTCCAGCGTGATGGACTTTTAATATTTTCAAAAAGCATTTTGACTCAAATTAGCAATTGGAGTTCATACACAAAGTTTTTAATTAAAACCTTTTCGTCCAATGGTCTCAAAAGAAAAAATGTTTAAATATAAAATTTGTATAGTGATTATTTTGTTTACATTCAATTCACACGAAACTTCACTAGTATGTCATTCAGTAACAGCTGACTACTAACGAAACAGCTGATTATCGCTGCTAGAGAGCATGAGAGCAGAGTTGTCACATATTTAGTATATATGACTATATTACTAGTAGTATACTCTTTCTCTAAGCTTATTTACTATACTTAATTAACTTTGTAACGCAATAACAATCAGTCTGTATAAAAATGGTGACAAACTTTCCTGGAAACGACGATGTTTCTCGTCGTGCTCGACTCTTGTATACAAGAGGCTCCTATCAAAATACTCCACAAACTCACCGAAAAATTGGTTTTGGAGTGCATGTGCAAACAGATAATAACTCCAATTACAAACATCCGACGCAAGCTAGAAGACCCCTACAGATATCGCATTACGTAATAGTAATAGGGAATTAAATGCTGAATTTTGGGGGCATATAGCGCAAAACCTACTGCTTTCCAATCATTTGCCAGCAATGAGTACTGAGGGAAATCTAGCGGAAAACCCCCTCAGTCGGTAAGATTGCAGTTGTAGTCCTTTCTGTTCAGCAGTCTGTGTCTACCGTAGGCAGGTGTGCAAATACCGACCATCCACTTATATATGAGGGTAAGACATTAGAGTAAGTTTCAAAAGGAGGGCGAACTTAAACAAATAAGAGTATTGATTTGAAAAATACCATAACCTCTTTGAAATTGACGCACTAGTCTCATCATTTCACAAGCCCCTAAAATTCAGCACCACAAAATTCTTTTGACTACTGTCGGAACCAGCCGGTAAGTCCCTTTGTGCAGCTTCAATGTCGGGAAAATGTTCACCCGAAAGACGATGTTTAAGAATACCAAACAAATGCAAGTCGTCTGGAGCAAGATCGGGGCTATATAGAGGATGCTAGAGTATTTCCTACTTGAAATTACAAGACGTCTCATTTATACTGTTGTTGTTATTATGTATTAGGACAAACGTATTCACGCAATAGCAATACGCCTTTAGTGAGGAGTCCTGGTTGCTTCTGTTGAATGCCCTTACGAAGTTTCCTGCGGATGTTACAGTAGGGGTCGGCATTTACTGTTAGTCCTTCAGTCTGGAATTATGTCTTCATGAACCCAAGAGACTTTACCGGTAGAGAGTGTCATTTTAATTCTATTTTATTTGTTTATTTTATTAATGTTTTAATTTTTTTATCCTCGCAGGATGTTTCCACTGCATTCATGCACGCTTTGTCTTGGGCTGGTAATGTTGAAACGTGTGATAATGTGGGCTAGTGTATCGTGTCCTTCATCGTGAGATGTAATGCCTGAACCATGTGGCACCCATCGTGCAAAGACTTTGTGAAAACCTCACCTGCTGTGCATTATAAGGTACAACCAACAGCAGTGTCTATGTGCTCGGGTTAAGCCTTCAACTGGATGAAAATTCGCCTCTGTGGCAATCTCCTTGAAGTATTCGTCTTGGATACTGTCAAAACTTCTACATCCATTGTAAACAGCCTGACGCGACAGGCACTTCTCGCCGTAGATAGAACCATTTGTTTTGTGAATATTTTTTGATTCCATACCTTTTGCCCACAAAAATCGAACAACGGGAGGCTGTACACTCACTCAGAGGAGCCGCCATCTTACAACTGCTGTTTCGCTATTGTAAACTTCGGTTGTCTCGTGACAAATGTCTCCAGTTGTGAAGCTATCTAGTGGCAACATCCACAGGTACCTCATTCAAGCATGTAATACCCTACATCAGTATGCAATATACTCTGTCTGGAAAGTGCTTCTAGTTATCTGTGTCTTCTTGCAGCAGCTCTTACTTTGTATTCTGCAGTGTCACAATGTTTTTGACACGCAGCTGCCGCACAGAGTCTAGGGAAATATCGACACATTTCAGAGTCAAAGTGTGATAAACTCATTCATCATCTTTTGCTTTCCCCACATCACATTTACTGTCTACATCTTTTCACGCCGCTTTTTCATTTAAAACGACAAGAAACAGTAGTTTTCATGCAATAAGTCATCGTCCCTTTTCTTCTTTTATCGGTTCATAAAACAATACTTTAAACCAGTATTAATGCTGCAAGTTTAAGTTTACAACCTGCCAATTTAACTTCAAGTTTATACTGTATATACTTTTACATAATTTAAGCCTTTTTCCATCAAACATAAATTATCCACATTCAAAAGTAAGGTGTGTATATGGTGTATTAGTTATAAACCTTGTCCACTGACGCTCTGTATTCCATTTCGGCTAACAATTAGGCTTGTAGCAGCCAGCTCATATTTCAACTCCACTTGGTTTTATGATTGACAATCATATGAATAAGAAAGGCCATCCATATTGATTACACTTAACCAAACTGAGCTCGGCATGTTATGCAATCAGTTCATTAATTCATATAAGAGCATCCTAAAAACATATATTGTATTTATTTATACTTCTTAATGACTTATGTAACAATGCTCTAAAAATAGTTCTTATACAAAAAAGAATAATATGAATAATGGCATGGGTAAAAATATTGTTTCATTGTAAGCCACTGTTCAAAAAGTTTGCAATTTCACTACTAGCTTGCAAGTACATCCTAGAAGTACTAGACTAAGTAACAAATTGCAGGCCCTCCAAAAAGTTGTAGGTATAGTGTTATTTAATTCACTTCCATCATCTATAAAGGAATTGCATGCTAATAAAAAGAAGTTCATGTTAGCATTAAAAATATACCTTATGACTAACACGTTTTAGATAGAGGAGGATTTCATACAATCAAAAACAAGTAGTAAATATACTAAATGTAAGTAAATATAAATTACCATTACCATTACCAAATAAATATTCTAGAAATAAATAGTTTAAGTTACCATTAATACGTTTTTATAAGATAGCATTTTAATGTAAACTGTATGAAACAATTACCATCTCTGACAAACTCTACACTCTCTAAAATTTGTAAATATGATGAGTGTGACAAATGTATGTAATATCTGACGAAATGTACACCTGTAGTTACACTAATTGTTGTAAAGTTAGATATATGTTTATAAAATTTGCAGATTGAAGTAATATGATATGCTTATCAGTTTTCTTGAAGTCAGTTCCCTGCATGTCTCAAGGCAGTACGTATCTGTATTTTTTGAAAGGAGCTGTACTAGGTGTTTTGATCATGATAAAAGCCTGGAATCTCATACAAGTGCATCTATTTATACACGCACACTACATTGCGAAAATTTAGTTACGTTTAATATTCATTATTTCCTTAATCAAAATAGATATTTTTGTGCATGTTTGTATTTATAGGCCTTTTCGAGAGTATATCATACATAATGAAGGCTGCTTGCCTATATAACTATTTATTTTTAGTTTATATGAATATTTAAGGGAATTTTTACTTATGTTGATAACGCTGATTGCGCTGGTGATATCTCTCTCAGATATTTAAAGACGTTTGAGGGACATTAATAGACAGCTGACTGTTTCGGAATGTGCAGAAAAAGTTTCGCTGCAGATATACTCGGAGCTGAAAATCGAATGGGGAATGCAGCATTACATCCAAACATGGACCAAACTCTACAATTAGGGGTTCGCTAGGTTTAGGTTAGGCACATGGCAAATGACTAAAGTAATACACAAAGAGGGTATGAGAATCCGTCCTATATGTGCGGAAAAAGATTCATAGCAGTATATTCTGGCGTACTGTAAGGGGACGGAAGAATGGAGGAAGAGATATCTGCCGGTCGTGGGAGTGACTCTGCTGGACTTTGTTGGCAGAAAGGAGGAAGAGGGAGTAGGTAAATTTTTAAATAAAGTGAGAAAGCTCAGATCGGGAGAGGCAGACAACTAGAAAGAGTGGTAGGGGAACATGAATCATATTTATTTTTTTTTGTACATTTGTGCGTGGAAGTATAAGTTATTGACCTTTGTATTGGTTTCTTTGCTGGTATTTTATTTGGGCATTTCATTTTTTTCTATTATTTATTTTCTCTTTTCTCATTAATTTATTTAATTATATTTATTGTTTGTCTCTTAAAAGTTAAATATGTGTTTGTGCAGTTCATGTATTTCCTAGTGCATTGTGAAATCACGTACGGTACCAGTACCCGTGCGAAATAGATGAGTTAGATTTGTAAAAATATATTTTGTAAATAAATACACCACCACCGATACCGCCGCCGCTGCTACCGCCACCGCCACACTACTACTACTTTTTACATTGCAGTTAAGTTTGTTAGTGAAAGAAGGGGGAAAATGTGAATAATTGTTAAATTATTGAGAATGTGTTTAGAGCTACTTGTATCTGTAAAACGTACAAGAAGGGCATTCATTAATAGCACAGGGAATAAAAGACAAAGAATATATTAGGTGGAATATAACTACAAATTTTAATTCTGGTGTAGAGTTTGTCACAGGTATCACTTTTACATAATTTACATTAAATCTTAGAAACAATTACTAATGATAACTTAAATTATTTATATCTAGAATATTTACAAAGCTGAATTAATGCAATGGAGAAAAATTAGCACACTAATTTTTGATTGTATGAAATCCTCCTATGTGCAAAAGATGTGTGTGATAAGGTATCTTATAATGCTAAGCTGAACTTATATTTATTAATAAGCAGTTCCTTTATAAATTTATGTAAATTAATGAAATAATATTACACAATTGTTATTTGGTCTGCGTCTGATTTCTGGTTGACTTTTTTTAATGAATATTTTCGCTGTCTACACAAAAGTACATCTAGAATGTGCTCGCAAGCTAATGGTAAAATTTCAAATTGTTTAAATAGTGGTTTACAATGAGTTTGTCCTTTTGTCCCTGCTATTATTATTATTATTATTATTATTATTATTACTCCTTTTTGTAATAAATATTTGTAGCAATTACTGAATTTCCCCACACATTATTCCACAAGTCATTAAGGAATGGAAGTAAACATAATATACTGTTTAAGGATGCTCTTATTTATAAAATGAATTAACTGATAGGACTGCAAAACATGCCGAACTCAATTTGAGTATAATGTAATGAATATGATCTTTCCAATTCATATTATGATCAATCACAAGACCAGAAAGTTAGGTTCGATAATTTCATAACCTTCATATTGTATCCTTGGGTATAAAACTTTTTTTTATTTTTATGTGTAAATTAATGTATTTAGTTAATTCAAAGTTTATATAAAGTCTCGAGGATGCCTGTGCTTTATTGATCATTCCCAGTATGGGTTGTAATTATCTGAAGAATTTATTATACTTATTCCTTTCTGATTTATAATAATGATGCAATCTAATGATAACCTTTGTCCTTAATATTGTAATAGAATAATTTTGATTAGAGTATGTTATGATTTACAGATTCAAATGCTTTTTATAGGTCATAGAATTGTCCTAGTGTATTAAATTTATTATCAGGGGATTTCGTAACTTCATTTAGCTAATTGATAGTGGCACCATTGGTTGATATTTTTTTACTAAACGCAAACTGTTCCCTTGCTAAAATATTATGTTTATCTATATGGTGATATATTCTTTTAAACATTGGTTTTTTCAAATACCTTGGAGAAAGCTGTTGGTATGATTCTGACCTGCCATTTGACATTAGTGATTTTTTTCTTTTCTTATAATGCTTTAACAATAGAATATTTTAAATTACCCAGAATTGTCCCTGAAACAACATCAATTCATATTTTTCCACAACAAAACTTGACATACGCCGTATAAATAAAATAAGAAAATGTAGTTTCTGAAAATTATGGAAATTGGACCATTTAGGATTAAATTTTTACTAGAAAATCGAAATTTAAAAAGTGTTCATGCGTTTAATTTTCTCCGCACTGTTTTAAAATAGAAGGACAAATTAACTCAACATATAAACTGCATTTATAACGATGCATATGTTTTATATTTAACAAAAGCATCGTCGTGAAGATAGTACATGTGAAATATTAATCTAATATGTGCGAGAATTATATTTGTATGTAAGAGAGCTCTGTAATAACCTTCAGGAAACGTTTACGTTACATGTTTTTACTACAACATTTAAATTAAATTTTAAAGCCAATAAAAATCGACGAAACTTTAGATTGTTTATTGTTGATTGTGTATATTTTCTTAGTACATTGTAATTGTTTTATATTGTAACGTGTTTTATTGAAACATATGAGCATATTCTTCTTAAATACAGAATTTAACTCGAAACTTTCTGTTATTTCTATCTATTTTAGTGAATGTAACGATGATATCAAAGGCTCAGTTCATAAACATGGTTACATTTAAAAATGTTTTAAAATACTCATACAGTATAGATTTGTCTATCAATAGTCATATATTTAATTTAATTAAGAGTATACCATTAATTTTTGTGGTTTAATTTAAATAATATCATTATATAATAATAATAATAATAATAATAATAATAATAATAATAATAATAAAAATAATCATGTTTCTTTTTTGTGATTACTTACAGATTGCAAGAATTCTAATTTGTTCCTATAATTAAACACAGTAAAATTCTAATTTGTTCCTATAATTAAACACAGTAATGCCACAATTTATTTCATTAATTAATTAATAAAGTCAAAATTTGGATTTTATATTGATTTTTATTAAAATTTATTCAACTCGATGAGGGATTTGCTTAGTTTACGCAGCTCCTGCGCGACAGACTTTTTCTTATTCTATCGCATCTCGACTTTCTTTGTCAGATTTTCCCCATATCCCTTCGGAAGCAAAGGCTTCTTCCCGTTCAGATTGAGCTTTGTGCTTTCACCGCAGTGTCAGACAAAATAAGCAGAAGCAAATCTGAGGCAAGGTCTTCCCAGGAGAGGACGCACTTGATTAAAGAGTTCGACTCTGCGAGGAAATGAAGGTCGAAGAAGATTTTTCCCAACGTAAGAAGTCAAATTGATATTATCCTGGTAGAAAGAAATGAAATGAGATTTTCCTCTCCGGTTTCCTTCCCGCATCTCCTCCCCTCCCTGTCCCGCCCTTATTGCAATCTTTTCCCGATGTAGTTCAAAAATAGAACGCAAGAATATATCGTTATTCTCTAGATTTGGAAGTGAACAGCTTTTCTGAGACACTCTCTCAAAGTATGGAGCAGGTCTGCAACTTAAGAGCCAGATATGACCCCAAAATGACACAGCTTCCAAGTAGACAAAGAACCACTGTTACTTAATCATGTAAGGTAACATTCACTAATAAAACTTATATTCTTTTATGAGGACATTAATTCGTTTCGATTGATTTCCTACTATTACACATGCATATTAAAGTAGAATACAAAAGCTAAATTAAAAATAAGTTAACTTAAACAGGTGGAGTGGTTAACAAATTGAAGGGAGGTTAAAATTAAAAGTACAGTTGAAAGGACAGTGTGCATACAAGACTTCTGACTATTGGGGGGGGGGGGGTTTGAAATGTTATTCAAAGACGTGAAGTGTATTACAATACGGGTAACTATATTGAAAAATAAAATATAGTTTTTGTCTTTATCATACCTAGAAAATGCTTAGGCCGGAAACTTATGAACCTACCCTCCTAAGTTAACTTTGAATCTCTAATCTTTAGGCTAACATTCATTGCCTTTAGCAGTGCCAATAATTCCTACGACAGCAGTAAGAACCCGAGTCCGATTAATTGATCGTATAAATTTTAGGTAAAATAATAAAATACTAATAGATATTAACAGAGTTTTATGAATGGGGACATGAGTGAACGTCGCTTTAGGAAATAAATGTAAATATTATTTCTTTATAATACGAGGGCTGCTTAAGAAATAATGATCACACTTTTTACAGGCATAATTTTTCAAGTTATAAATTTAATTTTACGTTATTTTGTTAGCTTAATGCGTACCTACACGTGGCATAGTTTCTGTGCTGCCACTTCCTGTTCCAGCCAGTGAAGGGTGTGCTAGTTGAGACATGTTCAGTTCCGCTTACAGTAAAATGGAGATGAACGCGACGAACAATATGCTGCTTTTAAATTCACCTTAAATGTAAAAAAAAATCTTTAGTTAAGACCTATGCAATGTTACAGGAAACGTATGGAAGATGGTTTAAAATGTTTAAAGAAGGGAGGAATTCAATTACAAAGGAAGTTTGTGGTAATATGAAAGAAAACATTAACACCTCTGCTGTCATTGTGACAGAGGATCATCAAATAACGCTATGAAAACATTAAAAAATTCTGAAAATTTCACTGGGTGCCAGCCTCACGTTGGCAATTGAAAAGCGGCACATGAGACGTGTTTTCAAGGTTGATTCCCGAACATAATGATGTTTGCGGTAGTTGAGCATGTTGCAGGAAGATGCGGAGTTTCTATCAAAAGTAATCATTACTGATGAAACCTGACTACATCATTTCAATCCTGAGAGTAAACACAACGATATGTGCGGTGACGTGGGGGGGAAAAAAAAAGTGGTTGCTTCTGTTGGTAAAGTTATGGTCATTCAATACTAGAGAGATGCCCTGAAAAGTCTGCAGTGTCATATCGCAAGCTGAATGCTGCACCACGATAATGTACGGCCATACGTCCCAAATGTTGTTGCTAGGAGTCTCAAAAAAATAAATGTGAAGTCAGTCCCTCATCCTTCCTATAGTCCAGATTTAGCTTTCCGTTACTTTTTCCTTTTTCCCAATTTGAAGAAAAATCTTCGTGGGAGGCATTTTGCTCCACCAGAAGGAGCGGTGAAGGCTGCTGAGGCGATTCTGAAGGACCTGTCAAAAAATGGTTTCCAGTATGTCTTTGAAGACTGACAGAAACGCTGGGGCAAGTGCATTGCATCCAACAGGAACTATTTTGAGAAAAATTATGAAGATGTGTAAATGCACGTTGTCAAAAAGGTTATGGTACCACCACGAGTGGCCGAGGTCGTTAAGGTGCGGACTCGTGAGCAGGAGATCCGAATTCCAATATCCCCAGGACCGCCCTCCCTGACTGAGGTTTTTTCCAGTATTCCCTCAGTCCTCATAAATGGCAAATGCCGGAGAGATATCCTAAAGTTGGGTCTCGAACGTTTCATACCGTAAAAAAAAAATACTTTCCCAATATATCATTTCATCTTATGCATCATCAGTGTCCACCGCCTGTAGTGCCTCAGTAGTAAAAACGGGCGTTAAACACTATTTAAAAAAAAGGTTATGGTCATTCTTTATAGAACAGTCCTCGAAGTACGGTAATAAAAGTAATAATAATAATAATAATAATAATAATAATAATAGTAAAATATTTGTTAAAAGTAATCAAGGCAACAGACGGACTTGGCAACACGGCGCGGATTGTGCATAAGAGCTGTTTTTTTTTTTTCCTCCATGATGTGAGAAACGTTTGAGTGTAGTGTTAAAGATGCAATGCTAATACCTCTGTGTTCAGCCTGTTGCACAAATATCAGGGAATGCGATCTATTGATAGTTTTGTGAATGTTTCAAATCGATTGCACACTCCAGTTTTCTAGATATCGGAAACGTGTAGAGTTCTAGAAGCTTAACGGGACTTGTAAATGAAACGCCTAGGCAGTTATTAAAGCCAAGGTCGATGAAAAGAGACTTTAAGTTTTGTTTCTTTTGTGGTCATATTTTTATTGATTGTATTACTCTAGAAACACGAGGATGCATTGAAATGTGTGACAAGCCAAGTTTCTGATGCTGCAACCAGCCCTGACCTAACGTCATTCATAAAGGAGCTACGTTTCACACAAAGGACCTTGACGAAGTCACTTTAAAGTTACACGCTCTTTGAGTGAAGAGGAGGCCTTGGGAGCAAGTCTCTACTGCGGTTTGGCTTCTGGACAACCAGACGTAACTCCGCTGCTGCCTTTGTGAGACATTTTCAGGACGAGCGTTTGTTTGTGTGTTCCTGTCTCAACGTTCCCTTGCCGAGAGCAAGGCCTCACAGAGGAAGGAAGGAAGGGTCGATGAAAAATGAAATGAAATATTTAGAACACGGCCAACTACTGCCTCTTTGATTAAACGCGGAAAATCTGCGGAGAAAGTGCTTATACTCTCAGGAAACGCCACCATCTGGCTAGAAAAGCGATTTCCGATCAATGTGGGCCTGATTGTTTTTATTGGCGTTCCAGACAAACTCTTTTCGAGCACCTACATTTGCGAGCGAGTTTTCATAAGAGCAGACCCTGAGAAATCTTGTACTATTTAAGTTTGCTACAATCATAATTTGCCAATCAGCAAAATGAATTCAAACTAGTGTCGCTGCCTCAATAGAAACCACTAATATCATCAGAAAAGTAAAACATAAAATTCTTATAATAATATATTTGTAGGGTGTAGGGGAAAAACAATCAACATCCACTTTCGGTGAAATTTGAGTTTGGAATTGTAGATATGCAGTGCCACATTGCAACACATTCATACAGGAAAAAAAAAACCACCTACAGTCCATAAAAATCAGCATAGAAAAAATAGTGACCAGGGGAAAAACATCAGAGTTCACTTATAATAAATAGTTGTAATTGTATTATTTCAAAACAGTCTGATTTAATGTTGGTCAATTTGGGTTTTATTAATCTACCCATGCAATGTTGTGGCTTGTATTTTACAGCTGTTTGCATTGTTGTTCAGGCAAGGTTGTGTTATTATTATATATAGACAGACAGATGTGATGAAAATATCACAGTTCATCAGAGTAGACGAAAGAATGGTCTACCATGGTACACTTAGTGATGCTAGCAAACACATTAGATCAGTGAGGCATATTACAAATATAGAAAACAGCGTTTCGTTAAAATTGCAAAACAGGAACGCGATTTATTAACCGTGAACTCAATTCACTTGGTGATAAAACACATAGAGCGTACACCTGTATTTCTTAATATCAAATTTTACCGGGGAAACGAAGAGGATCACGGAAATTAACAACCTAAGGGACCATTCTTACTCCTACGTGTACGTGTACAGAGAGAAGGAAAAGCTATTGAAATTCCAGACTTTATGAGTCTTCATGGTTTAACAAATTAAAATATGATCACAATAAAAATCTCTTTCCGCTAGCGGCCATGCTCTACTGACCGGCGAGGCTCTCGTTCTACTAGACCAGCGAAAAACACAACTGAGATGCTGAAAATGTAATGGAACACATCTATTCCCTTCCCCCTCACAGTAGCCTTCGTGTCTCTTCTAAAATTTATTTAACTGAAGAATTAAACATTAAATTGTTGCATCAGATAACACAAAGAACTTTTCAGAGTATCCCGTTTCATGTGAACTATATCGAAATAGTTCAGACAAAATTCAATATTGCTTTGGGTACTCACTTGTGCACTGGCAACAAAACAATCTCTTCTTGCTAGGGAACCCAATGGCAGTTGCAGTGCAGCAGAAATAGATAAAGAAGTGACGCGATTAGAGACTATCAATTTATTATATATGAAGTATTTTATGAACGAAACCGTGAAGTCAAAACCCTGAACATGAGGCGATATGCATACATTTCATGAGAAACCTTCCAGTGCCAAATACAAGCACAAATGATGTCTACTGGTGTTTAATGTGCACCTTCTCGCTATAATTGTGTACCATAGCAAGAAAGGGAGCTGATGAAGCTGCATCATGCTGTCTGACTTTTGTTTCCATCACCATTCGAAATTTGCAAACGTTTTGTGATACGTGCTCAGGCCAAAATAAAAATTACACCATTATTCGCCTCATTCATAAGACAACATCTTTAAATCATCAAAAGGGATTTTTCCCATCAAATTCCATAGTTATATGGAATGTGACAAAGATATGGGTTTAATAATTAAAAATAACTCGTTGAAACACTTATCGATTGGAACGAACACATCAGAAGATGCCTCCCTTCAATATCATTGAGTGTTCCCATTTCATTTCTTAGTAAAGAATACAGAAAGATATGCCCAATGAAGATAAGTGGAATATACGAGAAATTGTAGGTGACAAAAAAACCTCTTCTGGAACTATAACCAGCCAAACGGCTCCCGAGAGTTCCATGTTATTGTTGACAATATGAGCCGTACACAGGTTGATGAGCAGCCTGCCCCTTCCTATTTAAGCTTAATCCATCTTCTAAGACAACATAAATTACCTAAAATACCTGAAGAAGTTCTATTCCGTGCTCAGCTGTATTTTTTAAGGTTACCTGTAATAGACCATGAATAATTTGACTGAATAATTATTTTCAATAGTGCTTCATTAATGTTTAATTTTTCCTCAGCAAATATCTATGTATAATTTAGTTGTTGTTGAACAATGATTGTTTTTATCTACAAGTATGTATAACTTTGATTTTTTATTGTTAATTTGACATGACCAAATAATATATGACACACATTTCAAACGAAGGGTCAGTTAAAAACTACCTTGAGAATTATTACAGAAAAACAATTTCTATACATGTAATTTGCTCAATTTTATAGCGTTTTTAAATTTTAAATTACATATATATAAAAGAATCCAAGTCCGCATTTTACTTTTTTCATAGGAATGTAATTTTAAATTTAAAAGCGCTATATATATATAATACAGTTGATGGTGTAAACAATTTGAACATAGTACTTTTAAATACTGCATCCTCCAAATAAATATCTTCGAGCAATATTCTAAATTATCTGCAGTCCTAAGAGTTCCGGAGACGAGTAGCAACAGCTGAGAAAGATGAAAAATGAGAGGCTTCGGTGTAGATATCTAAATTCCCAATTACATGTACAGAATGCTAATGGTGTACTGCAACAAATGCATAATATTACATTCCTTGGCTTACAAGCAGATAACTGCCTCAATTGAAAATGTTATGTTGATATTACCGTAACTAAATTTATCTCTGTAGGTTATGCAATTCATGCATTGAAATCACTCAAGACTTCGAAGTTAATCTATTAATCCTGTTTTAACGCAGGGATAAAAGTAGGTTTTACTTTTGGAGAAACTCGGGTGATAGTAAGCGAGTCTTTCAATAAAAAAAGAAACTAGTTTTTTTTTTGGGGGGGTGGTTATTTATGAACGCTTTTTAACATCTCGGGTCATTAGCGTCCTATTCTATTCAGGGCGTGAAACGGCCAACAAATTTTGCTCAGAGACTCTTCTTTCAGGCCTGATGTTATTTTACGTGCTGTAAATGTACGACAGGGGAATCAATGTTTTACTTCCCTTCCGAAGGAAGCCATACTTAAGATTTCTACACTCGAAAATATTCATCGATCCTGACCGGATTGAACCCGCGATCTGAGTCGAGGCAAGTATGTTTTACCACTAACCACCAGGACTGACATCCTGATAACAAACAGTCAGAAATGTTCATCATCACCAACACCAAAAATATCAAAATTGGTTGCTTCTGCTGGGAAAGTTATGGTCACCTCATTTTTGGATATGCACACACCATTATATCACTATAGAGATACCCAGAAAACTCTACAAGACTATATCGCACCTTGCAAAAGGCCACATTTCTGTGCAAGGAGCTGGATGCTACAATACGATAATGCACGGCCTCATGCAAGTGCGTCCCTTACCCTCTCTGTAGTCCAGATGTAGGTCAGTGTGAATTTTTCCTTTGCCCGAAATTGAAGAAAAACTTTCGTCCATCATCGGAAGTAGTAGTGAAGGCTGTGGAGGTGATTCTGAAGGATTTGTCAAATAATATTTTCCAGCGTGTCTTTGAAGACTGGCAGAAACACTGAGACAGATGCACTGCATACATCAAGTTATGAGGGCGAGTATGTTGTAACAAAGTACGATTATAATTTATTCATTGAGCACCTCTCACGCAACCATTTTCATTACGTTACTAAATAAATTACCAATAAAGCGTAGCCACTTCTATAATTCCAAGGAAACGAGTTCATGTTAAGGATTTAAATGAACGACGTTAAAAATTGCTGTAGAGAGTGTAAATTGTCGCTTTATAAGGCAATGCTTAAGCGATGGGTGTATTCATAGTGCAGAAAACATCCTTTTTCTATTTTTATTTCATTTTTATCAGCAAACTCAATCCCAGAGACACTTTATACACATTAATATTATTAGAGTTTATTGTCTCTCTGAGCTGATAGCCTATGTCATGCAGCTGGACACGGTGGTGTGAGGAGAGCATAATTTGAATTGGATAACAGGACTTCCTGTTTGCTTTTGTAATCCTCCAACAATCCTTGTTGAAACATCCCTAGATTCTGTGGCTTCTATTCAAAACATCCGCAGAGCAGATTAGTTAGCATAGGTCGTTTGCTCGCTTCTCATTATTACGTAACGCGATTAACTCTGAACCAACGTGGTTCACAGTGTTATCTCGTAATTTTAAATCATGGTAGAAAAACAATGCACAACTGGAAAAACACACGTGAAAATTAGCTACATGTTTCTAAAGTATACAGTTATAGTGAATTTCGCATGAATACAGTTATTGCGGTTGTATCCATGAAAATATTTTTGAAAAGTTTCTTCAAATCTCCATCTATCCTACTTATTCGGCACCAAAAATGGCGATGAAAAAAATTACATACATACATACATACATACATACATACATACATACATACATACATACATACATACATACATACATACATACATACATACATACAGACAGACAGACAGACATACATACATACATACATACATACATACATACATACATACATACATACATACATACATACATACATACATACATACATACATACATACATACATACATACATACATACATACATACATACATACATACATACATACATACATACATACATACATACATACATACATACATACATACATACATACATACATACATACATACATACATACATACATACATACATACATCCATACCTTCTGGTCCTTCTAAGCCGTTTTTTAAATGAAAGTAGATTTTCCTACGATACAGAATTTTCAAGCTAGCAATTGGCATCTAAGGTAAAATATGGGATTTTATTGGCTTTACATTAATGTACTACAGGGAAATCTATCTTAATTTAAAAAACGGCGCAGAAGGGCCACCTGGTATATATACACATAGATGTGTGTGTGTGTGTGTGTGTGTGTGTACGTTTATTAAGGCTCTAGCGGCAGCAATTATTTGTTTTTTCTCAACGAAAATTGATATATAACGATCAATTAAACGATTGTCTGGTTCGTTAACAAGCAAAATTGGTCCATTAAAGGTGGGGAATTTAACTAAAGTAAAAATTTAAAAACCACTCTAGCGGTGGATTTTTTTGTTTTGTTTTTTCAACGAAACTCGGAATATACTATTTAAATAAAATAAGATAAAACAGTTTCTGAAAATCAAAAAAATCAGACTATTGTGAGTAAAGGATTGACCTGAAACCCAAAATTTAAAAAAAGAAAGAAAAAAAAAAGATTCCAACGAAACTTGGTACATATAATTTAAATAAAATAAGAAGAATAATTTTCGAAAATCAGAGAAATCGTACCTCTAAGAGGGGAAATATACCTGAAAACAGAATTTTTATAATCGCCGAGGACGCCGATTAAGGAGGCCTGGGATGATGTGGTATGGGTTATTATTATTGTTGGCATTAATAATAGGGTTTTCGCATCAAGGGATAAACTCGGTACAATGTGAAAGAGTATGGGGGGAATTGTCTGTGAATCGCATGGACGAATAACGTTAACGTTATAGATAGCGGCATTCCTGCAGTTTCAGTATCGAACGGCAGCGAAACGCATTCCAGGGATGTAGGAGCGTATGTAGACGGTTTGCGCTATCCCCAAAAAGTTCATCGTTTAATCTTCTGTAATTATGCTACACTCATTCTGCAAACAGCGATATCTACTTATATCATTTAAATATATCTACATATATTTATTTTTGGTTATTTTTAAATCTTGTCTTTGAAGTACAACCATCAAAGACAATTGCAGGTTTTATCTCTTCGTACTATTAAATTAAATATAATTTGTTAAGGAGAATATACTCTGAAGTTCTGGATTTTTTAGTGCCGAAGTGGAAGCAAAATTAGCCCAGAATTTTCTTTTCGTCTTGCTTCTTCATCCTTGTTTGTCCTCAGTACCAGCTGATATTGACATTTCCGCATTACTTACGCTAAATTATTAATTTATAGACATAAAAGTGTATCAAAGCATAGAGATTGTATAAAAATGATGACGAAATTCACTTATTTAGCCCGTAGTTGCCAGCTTGTGAAACTCTGGACCTTCAATGTCTAAAAAACAGTCAACCTGGTGTTGACCTTACTTGGAGTGGCCGCGCCTTTCATGGAGACTTGAGGCGGTTTCCACTAGGAACATTAGACTTTCGTTTCAGGGTCATAGTCCTTTGTAGATCCATTACTCATCACTAGCTTTGCCCTTTTAGAGGCAACCTAGGTCAGTGTTTGAAACCCATCTCCACGTTCAAAACAAAATTCCCTCCGTTCTTTTCAGAAGAGATGGAGCACATTTTGGGCCAAAATCCATTCACTTCCTATAAGATAGAGCTCGGCAATAATGTTGCTATGACACGATGCAGACAATGTGGGTATTAAAATCAAGTACCCGTTTTTTAGATCTTAGATCTTAGAAGACACAAACTTTACTAGCTATGAAGCAATCGCGCAATGCTATTTGGGAATGAATACGTCTGTAGCCAAAAGAAGCACGTTTTTACAGAAGGAAAAAAAAAAGACCAAATCCACGACAACAACTGAAAATAATTGATTGATAGATTGATTGATTGATTGATTGATTGGTTGATTTATGGACGCTCTTTAACAGCTCAGGTCATCAGCGTCCCATTCAACTCAGGGCGTGAAACGGCCGACAAATTTTGCTCAGAAGCCTCTTCTTTCAGGCTTGAGGTTCTTTTTCGTGCCGTAAATGTACGACACGGGACCCACGGCTTTGCTTCCCTTCCGAAGGAAGCCATACTTAGGATTTTTATGCCCGAAAAAATTCATCGATCCTGGCCGGGTTCGAACCCGTGATCTTGGGTATAGGAGGCAAGTATGGTAACCACTACACCACCAGGACCGACAACTGAAAATAAAAATAACTAAAATATTATATTTACTTATCTTAAATTCACCAAAATATAATTTAAATTTCATTCCATTGTTAGCGATTTAAAATAAAGAAGAATGTTGTATCATATTTTATTTATTTGTAGTTTTAAAAAAAAAAGATTCTTCTGTGGTTGATTTTGCTTCAGAGCAGCTTAAAATTTACATATGAATTTACTTACTGCTTACACCCGATGGTAGACAAGAATAATGAAAATACAGTTGTTATTTACAGCAAAAAACTTAAAAAACAGTTAACATTATTAAATACTGCCAACCTAGAATTAAATATATCAGTCTAATTGAGATATATCGAATTAAATTTACACATATTTACATGTCAGTTAATTTAATTAAATACATTTTATTTAATTAAAAACATGCCAATCAACCAAGTTAAATACGTCAACTAATTATATACAACTTTAACACATAAAAGTAATTAAATGCATTTCATGTAATAACATATTAGACAACCTAGTTATATACCTCAAACTAATTAAATACATGTTAACTTTAATTTTACACATATTAAAATAATTAAATACATTTCACCTAACTTAAAATATGTTAGTCTAATTAAATACACTTCAACTTAGTTTTATACATAGGTATTAGCTTAATTAAATATATTTATACAAGTTTTAGTTTTGTCAAATATAATTCAGCATATTTAGACGTAACATTTTATTAGCTTAAATATAACTAGTTAAATAAGCTAGTCAATTAAATACAATTAGAAGTTAAACAATATTTCAAACAGTCGAGAAAAAAATTAAATTTGAACACTAATTACATTCATCTCTACTTATATCTATGACAAATTTCTACACATATACTTTTAAGTTATTTTTAAATCTTGTCAGAGAAAGACGAACCTCAAGAAAACTGCAGGACTAATAAATTAAATATAATTTGTCAAGCAGACTACACTCTGAAGTTCTGGATCATTCAGTGCCGAAGTGGAAGCAAAATAAGGCCAGAATTTTCGTTTCGTCTTCCCCCTTGTTTTCCTCCATACCAGCTGATATTGACATTTCCGCATTACTTACGGTTCCGTTTCTTCTTCCTCGGTAAGGAATTTAATAAAAGACAAACCAACGGTAGGACAGAACTAGAACGCTATAAAGAGATTTGGGTAGAAAGATATTCGGAACGTAAAGTACAACAAACCTAATGCTTGAACTCAGAAGAGAGAGGATTTGATACTAAGCTTTTTAAAAATATATTGGTAATATTTGATATAATCCTTATAAAACAGTACAGATATAACGCACCGACGTGTGACCTTGCAAATTATTTATTTTCACAACCTTACCACAGTTCAAAATCTCACCCATTTTGCAAAAGTTTGTTCACAGCGAAAAGACAAATACTTCATTGGGGTTTAATTAGAAAAGGCAGGAAAAAGAAAATTAGTCAGACACCCGCCCAAAGGTTTATCACACTATCAGACAGGATGATCAATACCGCATTTGTAGAAGCTTTTCGGCACTGACAGATCCATAACCTTATCCAGTTGCAAACGCCTCGTTCATTTGAAACCGATGTCCACGAAAGTTTTCTCTTGAGGAAGCTAAATGTAATAATCGATTGGGGAGTGGGGAAAATGAAGCGCTCTGTACCCAAGGTTCCAGAGAGTTGGGAAGTGTGGGGGTTTCATCTTGTTCACCTCTCACAGGAAGTGAAAACAACGAAACTATATCGTATTACACATATACTGCGCATTAGGCTAACAAAATGTTGTAAAGTTAAATTTTAGCCAAGGAAATTACAGCTTTAAAAAAAAGTGTGATTATTCTTTAATGAACAGCACTTATAATATCGGTTACCGAAACATATTTTCATAACCAGCTTAGCGGCATCACACGGCAGAATATGTACACTATTTGACAAGAGTCATCTCTTGAACGCAAATTCTTCTAGTCCTACTTGTTACAGCGCGCGGTTCACAAGTTATATGTCATGCACTAAAGACACTGACTAGTGGGTGCGTTCTTTTGTCCGTTGGCTTTGTAGCAGAAGTGTGCGGTGATATCGTGGTTAAGGGCGCAGGTTTGCCTCCTGATATAAACACTTTTCTTTAATAACTCTTTGTAACATATTATGACAAATTAGTTTCGTAATATTGTTTTCCAAACAGAAAAAGATTTAATGCTGGCATATTATACTGAGGGTGCCAAAATTATACATACTTTCGCAGTAGATATCTAATCAATATATTTCAAGTTGAACCGAAAAACAACAGTAATGTATAGTATGATGTTCTGTAAACAAATGTGACTCACATTGCGTTATGAAAGCGTTGCTACAACAAAATTGAGCCAGATTATCATTTGAACAGCGGGAAGCAATTTTGAAGTGGAATTGGAAAACCGAGAATGTTGTTGAAGTTCAAAGGCAATGGAGACGTGTGTACAAAACCGGCAACCCGAGTAACAATTGCACTCATTCGAGACAAATTTTAGACTCGATGTACCATATGTGTTGTTCACAAGGGCAGATCTGTGAGACCTCGCACAGCAATAAGCCCCACGTCCTCGGCTATGGTTTTGGAACATTTGAGCACTTACCGCAGAAATCTACACAGCAATGTGCACGTGAGACTGGGATTATCAGAACCAGCGTACGCCGCATTATTAAAACAGCAAAGTTGAAAGTATTCATCCCAAGACTTCTGCATGCATTAAATGAAGATGACCCTGATCGGAGAATGCAGTACTGCGAGTGGTTTCGGAACATGGTGCAAGAGGATGAGGCCTTCGTAGGGAAAGTTGTTTGGCCCGATGAGGCAAAATTTAAGTTGAACGGAACTGTTAACCGGCATAACTGTGTCTACTGGTGTGCAAACAATCCACATTTATTTTGCAAAAGGCTGTTAATTTACCTGGAATTAATGTTTGGTATGTGTTGTCATCTAGGGGTCTAATTGGACCATCCTTTTTTGAAGGAACAGTAACTGGCCCAGTGTACCATTAACACCGATATGTGCGTGCATATTTTGATGACAATCTTTCAAGACACTGGATAGGACGAAGAGGTCCGATTGAGTTTCCATCGCGTTCTCCGGATCTAACTACCTTGGACTTCTACCTATGGGGAACTCTTAAGGATGTTGTATACCGTAGGAAATCAGCTACACTAAGCACTTCGGGAAGAAATTGAAACGGCATGTGCTGCAATCGCTGAGGACACTTTCGCAAACGTTGCTCAATCAGTAGTTCAACATGCTCAGAAGTGTATCGACGCCGATGGCGGACATTTTGAGCAACTGTTGTAACTGTAAAAGTCTAAGATGATTAGTGCTCAGCATTTTCTGTTTGTGTGAATTCAGTTTTGTTATGTTAACACAGTTTTTTCTTTGCTTGAAGCGTGTATATATTTTGGTCCCCTCTGTATATTAAAATACTTCCTTCAGTATTTGTTCTATCTAAATGCAATATGCTACATATTCCATGCACGAAGGACAAAACATAGCTTGTGGGCAATTTGAAGTGATCAATGTCACACATGCCGTAGAAAATGGAATAAAACCAAAGAATTTCGTGCTGTTACTAAACGTTTAGCTTTAAATGGTTGAGCTACAAAACAGATCAAACCAGAATTGGATGAAGTTTATGCGGACTGTTTGAATGAGTTTAAACGTGGTCGAAGAAGCGCTAAAGATGAAGCGCATTCCGGCCGCCAAGTTGAAGTCATCACAAAGGAAATAATTGAAAAAAATTCACTGAATACCAACTGACAAGTTGCACAAGAGAAGTTTTGTGCACGCTGGTTTCTAAGACTGCAGCATGCAAGTTTGCATGCAAAAAGCAAAATACATTGATTCTGCTGGGAAACGTGTGATCATCTCATTTTTGGATATGCAAGGAACGTTTTACCAGCATGTCGTACCTACACATAATATTAAAGTAATGTTCTGAAAAATCCACACACTTACAAAAGGCCACACTTCCGTGCAACAAGCTGGGTGCTGCACCATGATAATGCACGGTCTCAGATCGCAATTATTGTTGCGAATATCTCACATATATCAATGAGTGTCTCTCACTTCCCCTATAGTCCAAATTTAGTCTTAGGTAGCTGTTTCCTTTTCCCCAAATGGAAGAAACACCTTCGAGCGGATAATGTTCCTTCACCAGAAAAATGTTTAACAATTAAGTTACAATATTTAAGAGAACTTTTCTACTGCATTATACCTTACTCCAAATAAAGGGAAACATTTTGAGACGAAACCGTGTTATAGCACAAGGACTGGTTCCATCTCGTGAGAGCATCGCAGTCTGTACATGGGCAGCCACTGGATTCGCTATTAGGTAAAGCAACAGGGGTCTGTGGGATGGGATAATTACTGTCAGAGCGGTACTTAGCAGCAGTACCTCCCCACTGTGTCTGATAGATAAACCACGAACGTTCCTGCAGCTGATGCAGTGATAAACGTGCCGGCTGTGTTGCGTCTGAGGTTTGTGCCTCGACATTTCTTCTTGAACGTTTAATATTCATGTTACGATTCTGTTGCACCAGAACGTCGTTAAATCTCACACATTTTATTGTGCAGTCGTTCAACAAAAGAGGTTACTGCTAAGGGAGCATATTTACCATTCGATAGTTTTAAAAAAAATCATATGGGCATAAGAATAGTATTGCCTGAATCTAGTATACATATCAAGGTTCGCTGTTTAAAATTCCGTATTACAAGATACTATAAGATGTTTCCTGTAGGCAGCACTGGAAAAAACGTATCTTGATTAGTAGCCATAACGGAAGTTAGAGCCCGGCAGTCATTTTTGCGCTACACCTAAATGTTTAACTATAGCTGAATTAACTCGAGAGCATTTTCGTTTAATTATTTATTACGCTTGTAAATTTGTACTATCTAAGCCTACAAGAAGGCCTGAAAAAATAACAAGGGAGCTTTTCCGGACTCTGTTCCGTCACGTAGCGGACTTGCAAAGTTTAGATGAGGAGGACAGAGAGCGTGCAGCAACAACAGTCATAGATCAAAGCATCGCTGACATAGAAGCCATAGTGAAGAACAATCCGCGAGATAGAGGAGTCCAAACATTCAGAAATCTTGCTCAAATACGAGGGTAGATCCATAAGTTTACGGGCGAAGACGATTATCGTCTTCACAAATTTCTTTTTTAGTGTCATACCTTATCTGTTAAGTAAATAATTGCAACTGTAACTTTCGCTTCGCGGTGTTCAGTTGTGCAGATATAGTCGCATAAAGAGACCTATGTGTAGAAGATTGTGGCATGTTCAAAATGGAATATCGACCTGTTATTACGTTCTTATCAAAAGAAGGGTTTACTCCAAATGAAATTAAACAGCGATTGACGGTGTATGAGGAAGCATCTCCCTCATATTCTACCGTAAAAGAACGGGCCAAACTTTTTCGAATAAGTCGACAAAGCATTGAACACGAAGATGCAGGTCGGCCCTTGAAAGTGTTCACTCCTGAAAACATCGCTCTTGTGGAAGGAGAAATTATGGAAGACCTGCGGCTCAAAGTTACAGAAATAGCAACAAGGTTCCGCCTTTCTGAAACAACAGTCCTTCGAATTATCCATGAAAATTTAAACATGAATAAGGTTAGTGCCTAGACTTCTTTCCTCAGTTCAAAAGCAGCAACGAATCATCTGTTGTCAGACGTTTTTGGAGCTCTGCCGTGGCAATGAGAGAGTTCTGCAAACCATTGTTACTGGAGATGAAACTATGGTCCTCTACTATGATCCCTTGTCTAAAAGAGAATCGATGGAGTGATTGGCGTAAACCTGTCGAAACACCGTCACAAAAGTCCAAGGTCACTCAGTCAATCAAGAATACCGTGACCACAATCTTTTGGGACTGTGAAGGAATACTCTTCATTGACTTCAAGGAGAGAAAAACCACAGTAAATGGGGAGTACTATGCTGGCCTACTGCACAGACTAAGTGCTTCCATCAAAGAGAAAAGGCGAGGAAAGCTGAGTGGTGGTGTGCGCGTTCTTCATGACAACGCGCTTGAGCACACAAAGGAAGCTGTGAAGAAATGTGGCTTCAAGGAGATCGACCATCCACCCTACAGCCCATATATAGCTCCCGGTGACTATTTCCTCTTCTCAAAACTCAAGAAGGGCCTTCGAGGAAGAAAATTTAAGTGTGAGGAAGAAATGATGGATGCTGTTTGTGCCAATTTGGCAGACAAGATTTCTATTTGGGGGGGGGGGAGGTTTGAAATGTTAATTCAAAGATGTGAGCAGTGTATTGCAATAAAGGGTAAATATATTGAAAATTGTCTTTTATCACATCTAGAAAATGGTTAGGTCGGAAACTTATGGACCTACCCTCGTACATTATTTATACAAAACGATAGATTGCTACATATTCTTATATATCAGCACACTTATTATTCATATTCTGATTTATATTATATTGGTAATTGATTAATATATTTGGGATTAATCAGGAAACCGACTTCTATCATTTAAACTTTTAGTGCATGTAGCGCATTGTGATTTCATATATGGTAGTTTTAGTGGGTTTCATTCGCGTGTTTAAAAACAGGTGATATTTGTAAAGAACACAATAAAATAAATAGCATGTGAAATTAAAACTAAATATTCTTGTTACGGTTTATTTTTATTGTATTAGGTTTTTCACAAGGAATGTTGTTTTTTAACTTTAGCGATTTGTAAAATTTTAAGGTTTTCTTTTGTATGGTAATGCTATTTACAGAATGCCATTGCTATAATTGTGCATATTGAGAGCATATATCAGTCGTCAGTTGTTAACAATCATAGAATGCAGGTAGCAAAGCTTGAGATTAGAGTCCTTTCTAAAGCACTACTGGAAACAAAAAAGCTGCTGCCGGGAGAGTGTAGCACAACGATTTCAGTGTTTCAATAATGAAGAATAAAGCACTAAAGATTTACCACTTTCTGGAAGACCTAAGGCATGGAATATTGAGATTACAGCTGAGTTTTGGAAGCAAATCCACAAACAAGTAGTCGTAGCTGTCAGAAGAACTTGGTGCATCAAATGACACCATGCATCGCCACATTAAAACACTTAATACAGAAGCTGTTGATGTGTACTTCATGAATTGACACATGAGCAGCCCAATGCAGAGTGGATATCTGTCATCAGGTTATCGCAAATTCCATGCATTTATCAGCAGAATTGTCACGTGTGATGAAAAACGTGTCTATTAGCACAACCCTGACACTTCGAAGCTGTTACTAAATCTCATCCGCCTGTCAAAGTCATCATTAAACAAAATCGGTTCATCCCCAAAATAATGTTGTATATCAGGTGGAATTTTGAAAGTGTGTGATTAAGTGTGATTAATTTTGAAAGTGTGATTTGTTCCAAACACGCTTGCAGACGATGTGAATTTTTATTGTCAACAACTGAAAAGAGTTCCGGAAGTATTGAGACAGAGATACTCAGCACTCTCTTTTCTCCTTCTCATTTGGCACTATAACCCGAGGTGAGGCTTGACCTGCCACGGCGACCTCTGCTTCCTCTATCTCCGTCTTACGACTTCATTGATAGAGGGCAGTATTGCAGGAGGACATGTGACCAGCATGCCAGCACCCTGCCTATCATGTGCGACTTTCCTGATCTAAGAACCCCACCTCTCCACCAGGCAGCTCCCCGATTCTTCACGAGGTTGGGTGGACCCCGTTCCAGACTCCCCTGTTAATAGAAATGAAGTTCTCTTGCAGACCCCAAACCACTGGAACAACCATAGAAATCATTCAGGAATTGGCAATCATGCCCAGCATATAGCCTCGATCTTGCGCCCTCAGATTACCATCCATGAAACAAATGAAAAAACATTGAAATCGCGGAAGGGGCTGTGAGGGAACTCTTTGCATTAAAATGCAGAAACGGGTACCTTCGCTGTAAGGTGGCTCAAGACTGTAGAATAGAATGACATTCACTTTGAAGATTATTTTAATTTCTTGTCAGAACAATTTTCAAATAAAGTTTTGCTTAATAACGGCCATTTTTATGAAAAATATTACCGAATCTCTGATTACTTTACTTCTTGACAGATTGCCGCACAGTTGAAATACTGTTTATTTCAGCAAGTAAAAACCGACCTCCATGAAGGAAATCTTAAGCTCAAGCAAAATACACAAACAAATGTTATTAACTAAATACTTGTATTTGTCATTATTTCATAATGTAGGGTATTTGTTGCAAACGCTTGTCTAACAAAACACATACATAATTTCATTTTTATTTACTATTTGTTTTGTTAGACAAGCGAAACAAAAAAGGTATATCAAAACTTTAAGGAAACATTCCTCAAAATATAATATGAACATGGGTCTGGAATTGCTTTGTTTCCTTGTTAGAGTCATTTTTCTACACCTATACCATATGACAGAATATTCAAAAACAGAACTGTCAGAAACAGAAAACAACATGAAACGTTCAAAATGTCTTCCGTTAGCACGGATACATTCATCAACCCGTCGTCGCATGGACTCCCTGATGTATTCCTGGAGTATCTCGTACTGTCTGACAGCCTTGCAGATTACGAGCACGAAGACTCTCTGCAACTTCGGCTAATCCACAGATCACACGCATGCACAAACACACAAACAAATTTGAATGGTGATTAACGCCCATTTTTACTAATGACACACCACAGACTGTGGATACATGATAAATTGGGAAAGGATTTTTTTAAGGAAGGAAACATTCCAGGGCTACGTTTAGGATACCTCCCCGACATTTGCCATTTAAAGGACTGAGGAAAACCTGGAAAAAAAACCTCAGTCAGGGAAGATTGGCTAATCCACAGATCACACGCATGCACTCACACACAAACAAATTTGAATGGTGATTAACGCCCGTTTTTACTAATGACACACCACAGACTGTGGATACATGATAAATTGGGAAAGGATTTTTTTAAGGAAGGAAACGTTCCAGGGCTACGTTTAGGATACCTCCCCGACATTTGCCATTTAAAGGACTGAGGAAAACCTGGAAAAAAAACCTTAGTCAGGGAAGATTGGCGGGATTCGATCCCTATACCTCCCGCTCACGAGTCCGCGCCATAACTACCTCGGCCACCCGTGGCGGTCCATAGTTCATATGGGCCTCGCAAATCCGCACATTTGAATACTCGTATATTGTCCCTAGAACAAATCCGTAAACACAGAGAACTGACACTACGTGCTCTGTGCTACGTCAAGTAATGAGTGAGTAGCGTAACAAGCGAACTACTACAGAACGATCACAACAACAGTAAACCTAGGAATTAAAAGTAGTTGTAATACCAACCCCTTCCCATTTAACCAGAGGTAAAAGCAAATGTTTACCTACTGTACGTATTAAGCAACTGTGCTGTTGTGGAGTTATCATAGGATAGCTATGCTATCTACATATCACACAACGTAAGCGGAGTTGTAGACAAAGGGCTCTAACAAGGAAATAAAGCATTTCCGGATCCTTGTTCATGTAACATATTTGCATCCTGTATACGCAGGGAATGGTTTCGCAAAGTTTTGACATCCTGTATACAATTACTTTTTTCCAATTATATTTTAGCGCCTCTTGCCACCGATATTTAAAAGATTTTAGTGCCTTTTTAGGTGCATGGAACATGTTCTGAAGCCCCAACTTTCGGCATCTAGTAATTACAAAAACCGGGGCTCTAATTATTACACTGTAAGAATTTCTATTGACAGAGCAGTATGCTTTAAAAAGAAACATGTCGACGCTGTAAGCTCGGATGTATCAGCACTCTTTCCTTTACAGCACTTCGCGTAGAAATGAAAGCAAATATTTATGGACATTTATGAGTAGAACTTGATTATTTCTCTACACCATTAGACCTCATATCGAAAGATAAACAAATGAAGTAGGTCTCCGCTGCGAAGGCAAGTGAGATACGATAACAGGCTGCTTCACGTTTGAAACGACCTCCCGATGTTTTGCAAACGACGTGTTGAGGGAATCACTTACCTTTTGCTTGCAGAGGTTTTCAGTTCTTGGGATGTAGCCTAACGTTTTGCGTTGGCTCCACGTTGCCTGACGCTTTCGTTGTATGCTTTGATAATGTTTGCTGGGTTATTTAAGTTTCTAACCTGTTCATCTTCTTTTTAAAATTTGTAAATCTGTAAAATTTTAATATTTTAAGTTTAAATATGCGGAGTGCTTCACTCACTCTCGGCACCTAATTTCCTCTTCTAACATTCAAACTAATGAACAGAATTCAACGATATCGTAACGATATACTTTGTGAATAATAAGCATAGTTACAAAAAATCATAGCCTCTGCACCTTGCGAGGATATACGAACCCACAAACAGGATTGTTTATTGTTTGCTTGCTCAATTTTCCTTTGGAAACCATCGGCAAACGCCTTCATTCAGTATCTAGAGAAGAGAATGAAAATCACGGGGCCACCTTTGAATGTCTACAAACGGATACGTCTGTAATTGTCAGGAGCAACGGTGTAGGAAGTGAAGAAAAGGCGTAAATTGCAGCAGGAGTTTTCGAGTTTCCACAAGTAGTTGCATGTATTGCTGTGCAATAATTAAACTCTCCTCGACTGTACATGCTTTTCCTATCGTTGAGAAAACTAAATATACAAAAACAAATACGTAGAAATCTAAATGTTTAGATTGAAAGCAAAAGAATAAACGAACCTGTCAATATAAATGTTATTTGTATAAAACTATAAGACCACATTGATTATAGTTTTACCATCTCCTTAGTTTAGTGGTTAGAGTGCTGACTGCTAGCCGGGAGACCCGGGTACCTACTTAGGAACTTTTCTGAGCTAGGAATGTTTGGAATGGGGTCCACCCAGCCTTACGAGGACAATATGAAAGGTGGAGTTCTTCGATCTAGGGAACCGCGGGGTGCCGGTATGCTGATCACATGCCCTCTGTCCGTCCCGGTGGTGTAGTGGTTACCATACTTGCCTCCTAAACCCAAGATCGCGGATTCGAACCCGACCAGGACCGATGGATTTTTTCGGGCGTAAAAATCCCAAGTATGACTTCCTTCGGAAGGGAAGTAAGCCGTGGGTCCCGTGTCGTACATTTACGGCACGAAAAAGAACCTCAAGCCTGAAAGAGAGGCCTCTGAGCAAAACTTGTCGGCCGTTTCACGCCCTGAATTGAATGGGACGCTGATGATCTGAGCTGTTAAAGAACGTCCATAAAAAAATGAATCAATCAATCAATCAACATGCCCTCTCTCAATGAAGTCGTGAGACGGAGAAAGAGGAAGCAGAGGTCGCCGCGGCAGGCCAAGTTTACAGAGTGCCAACAAGAAGAAATCAAAATTAGTGCAGTGTGTTTTGTAGTCTCTGTAGTCTCCATGAAATACAAAGAGTACTCAGGAAGTATTTAGAAACAATGAAACATCTTGCGAAGGTGGAAGAAGAATACGAGGTGACTGGCCGGGTGAAGACACGCGGCTGTGCCTCTCGGGTGTGATGGAACAGGGTAATGTACTCAGAGTGTGATGTTTAAGTACACAGTTGTCATCCCAGCACGACCGCTGCACGCGTTTATAGGAGCATCGGATCTTTAGTTCCACCTACCTACGCCTTTCGCATCAGCACTGTGTGCAGCCCGTGGCATTGGCCCCTATACTAGGACTCCTATACCGTAGTGGCTGAACCAAAGCTCATTGGTCCAAGATGGGGGCTGCCCTTCTGGGCAGCTGGGGTGGACTCAGGTTGTCCGGATCGGACTAGTCTTAGGTATCCTAGGGCTAGAGGGCTTATCCTGAATAATGGGCACCTTCTGGGGGCCCATTCATCATACTGTCCAAGGGAACTTACCAACCGGTTGGGTTGGGTTTATACTTCGTAGAGGATCTGGTTCTGGCCCTGATCTGATCGACAATGTAGGGTATGGGAAGCGCCTGCCTACTCCGGGCATAGCTCTTAAGGTTCTGTTCTGGACGCTTTGAAGCCTGTGTTCGGAGCACTTAGCCACCGCTCCCCCGGCCTCGCAACTATACAGAAGCATTGCGGGACTATAGCTCGGTATATGCTTAGCTTAGTGATAACAAGTGGTGATATCAAAAAGTTACCGGACTGGGGAGCCAACAGATGGCAGTACAGGGTTGCTTGCGCAGCGCTAGGGATCTGTAACCTTGAATTACCAGTGTGTGAAGCGATATTGGTGTATTTACATTGGAAGTAGTGCAATCGATATTTTTGTCATCAAGTGCGTGTACTTGCCTGAGGTTTCATCACTGAAACAGAGATCTAATGTGAAATTGTGTGTTAAATTTTGGAAATCGGCTACAGAAATATTAAACATGTTTCGGCAAGCTTACCGCGATGATGCAGAAGTGGAAAAACATTCATGGAAGACATCCTTGGAAGATGAAAACGTACAGGAAATTGTTCCTGATAATCGTAGGAGAACAATAAATTCCTGCGGACTTCTTTTTCCAGAAGATGAGCTATTTTAAAGTCGCAGTTTCAACGTCTTTGACGAGATACAGCGCGAATCGCAGAAGGTTTCTACATTTATAATCAGTTACTTCGAGGCTGCATTCAAAAAGCGGAAGAAACGTTGGAAGTGGTATATTGTTACCCAAGGACATTATGTCGAAGAATACGGTGTTCAAAATTATGTAAATTTAGTATTTTCTATGTAACAGAACCCCGGATCCGGGAACTATTTGATAGCACCTCGTATTTCAAAGCATCAATTGGTTAACGCTGCTTTCGCGTTAGATTAATTTCCCTGTCCTTAATTAAAAGCTCTTGTATGACTGAGTAAGAAATTTGATCCTTCATTAAAATGCCCTCCGAAAGTATTTAATCTAAACTACAATATCGGTACCTTCTAGAGGAAATGGACAGTAAACATTTCCGGTTCTCGTAATTTTAGTGCCTGCCATTCCCGTTTATCGTCAGAAGCACTTCCAGGTTTTCTATATATGTAACGCAATGCCCCTTATAAGTTTAATCAACTCGGCACAAATTGCTTTCCCTGGAAGATGAAATTCGCTTCCTTCTCAAGACTCCGAAGAAAATAAATAAGCTCTTTTTCATCAAAGGGAAACTAATTATGATTTGCGATGCTTTCCAGGAAATGCCTTGGTGACAGCCAGGTGCTACGTCGTAATATCATTACTGCTTCCTGGTTTCTGTAGAGTATCTCTACCCTAAGAAGCACTATTTGCTCAGAAGAAGTTTTACTAAAGTTACTTGTTGAAAACCGCTCTTTTACAGAAGTTCTGAGAATGAAATTGGCAGGAAATGTAATAGGGGCTACCTAGTCAAAGAAAATGTCAAATCTTCTACAACAACAAAGAAAATTGAAGATATCTGCAGTGAGAGCATCTTAAGAGCATACTGAAGAGATAAATTAATGAGAATGGCGCTAGAAAATACAGCTGCACAAGATGAATGAAAATGCATATAAAACATTGCCACACCCATCGTCACTTCAGATATATAGAAGTGATTGGGGATGTTATAAGGGCATTCAAAAAGATTTGCAAGTACAAGCTAAAGACTGAGTTCGAAAACTTGTCTTCACAATACTTCATCCATCTCCGTCCACACACAGCTGTAGTCGGTGCAACCACTTGTCAAAAACACTGCTGTACTCGGACTGAATTTATAGCTTGAGCAAAGTCCATGAACAGTTCCAGCAACGCAACATTATACTCGAAGAAATAACCATATTGATACTATGTAATTTTTGACAGTGAGATGTTATGCTTTGAAAATTGTTTAATACTATAATAAAGCTCTTCTAGGATTTGTTAGTTTTTCTCTGAATAAATTAGTGAAGTTTCAAGAACTGTTGAAACCAAAGAGTGTGCTCTTTGATTTATTATTTTGAAAACAGATTTTAACAGCAATCTGTGGTAGGAAAGTGTTGCTGAGGCTAATACAGAGCAACGAGACATCTGAATGAAACATCAGTCACTCAAGCATTTGGTTGGATTGAACATGGACATTCCATTCTCTTTGTCTCCAGGATTTTTCATGTCAACCCTTCTGTCATCCATAGGGTTTGCAGGCGATATATAGAGATAGGTGGATACAAGAGGCGGCCCAGACACGTTCGTAAGAAGAAGACAACAGATGTACAGGATAGATATCTTGTCCTATCAGCTTTGCAGCCAGAGATCTCCAAACGATGTACGAACAACTGGAGTGCTGATTTCTGATCAGGGTTGAGATCTGGAATCCTCCTCTTTCAAACCCCTCGTTTGACACGTCTGCACAAGGAAGCCCGACTGAGATTTGCTCAAAAAGCATCTCAACTGGCAGCTCCGTCAATGGAAAATTGTTCTCTTCACGGACGAGCCAATATTTTATTTAGCTGTTTGTGATGGTCGTCCTGGTGAACGTCTTGCTCCTGCCACTATTATTGAACATGACAGATTTGGAGACGGTTCGATTATGATTCGAGCTGACATTACTATTGAGTCTAGGCCAAAGTTTGTTTGCCACAGCGCATGAATGCTGGTGTTTATATTAATGATATTATCCTTCAACATATCGTTCCCTTTGTTTATGGTATGGACCCCAATTTTCTTCCATTGCATGATAATGCTAAACCTCATACATCACGGAATATCAAAGATGTCCTGCAAGAATGCCAATTTCCGGTGATGCATGCAGTCCTGACCTCAATCCGATTGAGCCTCTGTGGGATAAGCTGGAAAATCTTGTTCGCGAGCGTCTTGCTGTGCCACAGAACCGGAAAGATCTCGCAAATGCACTCACTGAAGAACTAAATCTTTATTAGGAGGCTGGTGTGAAGCATGCCACGTGGGTGTTATGAAGTTGTCGCAGTTCACGGAGGGGTACTCAGTGTTCAAATAACTACGGAAACGTTGATTACTAAATAACGTAATGCCCTTTTATTTTGTTGTCTGTGTCAATCAATAATTTGCTGCACTTCTAACACTGTGAAATAAAACTTTGTTAGGATGCCTATTCTAATTTTACATATTTCTTCAATTTCTAATTACAAACTGTCAAAAATATTTATTTTTGGACTTTGATTTAAATATGTGTTCCTCTAATTTTTGAGCAGTGCATTTGCTAGCCCACTAAGACCGCCCCCCCCCCCAGCGCTAAAAGCACAAATCGCACACTGTTCCATTGTAACCAGAAGTGAGAATAAACAAAAGAGTAACCATATAACACGTTGGCAAACAGGAACCTCGTGAGCGCACTTTTTGCAAACGAGGCTTGTAAGGAATGGCGATAAACACATGCTAGAAAGAGAAGAAGAGAGTGAGCCGTGGGCGTGCTCTAGAAATGTAATTGAATTAGCGGCAATTACACGCAGCTTCTTCCTGAGAGCGACCTTCTGCTAAACGCGCACAGAGATCTCACGAGCTCTTTCCAAATCAGAGTAAATTTAATAACTGAGAGCAGGTTTTGCATTTATAGATAACTTCGTCACATGACGGAATCTTCCTATTTGGACAAAGTTCAAAAGCATGCCAGCAGCTTGTTATTTCCTTAAGTGAATTAAGTCGGTGTATATTAAATAACCTTTTCAAACACACCAACTTTCAAATCCAAACGATTAAGTTCAAAGTTTCAAGCTTTGACGCGTATTTAAATCTTTAAGAAATCGTTACTCGCTGTAGTCATTTTTCATCCATAAAGCTCAAATTACAGAAAGGAAGAACCAGACTTTAAAAGTTCGGGTCTCGGCTGGGATTCGAACCACGGTAATTCAGCCTTCCGTGCTGATGCTCTAACCAATTAAGTTACCGTGTTTTCTCATAGCTACAAGTACTTCTTAACCAGACCAGAGATAAAGGGAATGTTCACCTATAGTACGTGTTTTAGGGTTGTTGCTATAGGACAGCTACGCTGGCATTCTAGCTTGCATATCACGCCGTGTTAGAGGAGTTGTAGGCAAAGGGCTCTAACAAGGAAATAAAACATTTCCGGATGCGTGTTCATATGACATATTTGCACTCTCTAAATGCAAGTTTCCGCAAGTTTTTATATAACTTTTTGTTATGTCCTATTTAGAAATTGGCCGTGTGTAGGACTTAAAAAATTCGAGGTTTCATAGAAGGGACATGTCTCACCTGTAGGTAGGGAAATTACTCTTACGAATTTCCTTTGCTGTGTCCCCTACTGAAAAACAAAGTCACACCACAAATTGGAGTCTTATCCATTTTCACTGTCACTCGAAACGCTTGTGTCTAAAAAAACGCCAACAAGAATTAACTTCAAATGACTTGTATCAAAGAATATTGATACAATCTATGTATCCGAAAAAATATAATCTTATGATGTTATACCCAAGAATGGAGTATTTAATAATCTATCAAAATGTGCATCAGTTGTACCTACTAGGCACCTACAATAAAAAAAAAACTCTATATCTATATGTGTGTGTGTTTCTCTAGCGGTCACAATTTTTTTTTTCCCCCGCCTTCAACGAAATTCTACATATAACCATCAATTAACAAAAGATTCTTCATGTTCTTTAACCAGTAAAACTGGGTCATTGGGAAGGGTGGTGGGGGTAACCTAAAGCAATTTTTTTTTAAAAAAAATGAAAAATCGCTCTGAGCAGCCAAAATGTTTATTTACTCAACGAAAGCCAGTAAATTTTTTGCAAAATAAATTGAAAATATATTTTTCGAAAATCGTAGCAATCGGGCCACTAGGAGTGAAAACTGAGTGGGAATTATAGCGAAATTGAAAAATCGCTTTAGCGGCAGCAAATTAAAAACTTTTTTTTTAAAGGAAACTCGGTTTATGCCATTTAATTCTGAAAATCAGAGAAATCGGAATAATAGAAAGGGGATTACCTGAAACCCAAAATTTAAAAATCGCTCTAGTGGCTCCAATATTTGCTTCTTAACAACAAAATTTGGTATATATATCATTTAAATGAAATAAGAAAAATAGCTTCTGAAAATTAAGCAAATTGGACCATTAGGAATAGGGGTATTGTTGAAAACAACAAATTTGAAAAGTGCTCTTGCGTTTAACTTTCTCAATATACTTTTAAAATAAAAGAACAAATTAATTCAGTGTAAAAACTGTATTTATAACGATACATATGTTTTACATTTAACAACAGTATCGTCGTGAAAATATCAAATGTGAAATATTAATCTAATATGTGTGTGAGAATTATATTTGTATGTAAGAGCGCTCTGTAATAACCTTCAGAAAAAGTTTGCATTACATGCTTTTAAATTAAAACTCAAAGCGAATAAAATTTGATGAAATTTTCGGTTGTATATTATTGATTGTGTATATATGCTTAGTACATTGTAATTGTTTTTAAATATTAAAATGTTTTTTTTTTTAATTGAAACATATGAACACTTTCGTCTTAAATACACAGTGAAACTCGAAACTTTCTGTTGTTTCTCTGTTTTAGTGAATGAAAAGATGATATCAAGGTTACATAAACATGGTTACATTTCAAAATACTCGCACAGTATAGCTTTGTGCATCACTGGTCATATATTTCATTTAATTAATAGTATATCATTAATTTTTGTGGTTTAATCTCAATGATGATGATTCTAAAAATGTAGTTTCTCTTTTGTAACACTTGTAGATTGCAGGAGTATTAATTTTGTTCCCCTAATACCACACAGTAATGCCATAACTTATTTCGTTTTACTAATTAATAAGGCAATAATTTGGATTTTATAATCTTTTTATTGAAAGCTATTGAACTCGGTAAGAAATTCGCTTAGTTTACCAGTTCCTGGTTACGTGCACCACACTGATGATACATGAGATGAAATGATACATTGGTAAAGGAATTAAAGGAAGGAAACGTTACAGCCCTAAGTATAGGGTACCTCCCCGGCATTTGTCATTTATGAGGACTGAGGAAAACCTAGAAATAAAACTCGGGAGGGCGGTCCTGGCGGGATTAGTACCCCAGACCTCCTCTCACTAGCCAGCGCCTTAACGACCTCGGCCACCCCTTGGCGGTGTAGCTCCTGCGTGACGGAATTTTTGAGCTTAGGGTAAATAGCGTAACCCATACATGAATTTCATTAATGAATAAAATGCAATGGACCTAACTATTTTTACTACTGCTGTCTTTTCTTGGCAAAAAGTAAATAATTGAAAACGATGACGAGGAATAAAAGCTGGCATTGAGGACTGTGAATGGAGGAATAGTAGTAGTATTTGGTTCTTGCCAAATGGATGCTCAACTTTTACTCAAAGCGTTTAGTTCGTTTACGTCGTGGTAATCCTACACTGCATGCGTTACCTCATCGACGCAGTCTAGCCAACTGTAGTGATTAATGAAACATACAAAAGCAAAAGGAAGCGTGAGACAGGTTTAGTAAGGATAGCATTACCGCGGGGCAAGGCAAAAAACCTTGCTGTTGTTTGGAATATTCACGAAATCCAGTGCAGAATACCTCATGCGACATAACGCGCACGGACAGCTTTCCTTTAGATCGCAAGGCCCCGAGATCTTTAATCGGAAAATTCGCTATCGCAAGACAAGGCAGGGCTGACCAATCTGCTGGGCGTTTATTTTGTCTAAACCGAACAAATTGTTAGCTAAGTTCTTCAAATAGTTTATTAATGTATTTTAATCTCTCATTAACCAACAACTGGGTCTTTCTGCAGGGGATGAAGCCATCCATCAGCCTAGCAAATGTTGCTCGAAATCATATTTCCATGCTATTGAGGCACACACTTACGTCTATTTTCCAAACCTTTTCAAGAAGATCCAAGTACTTTACAGTTTTTAATTTTAAGCTTACTGTGATTTCTCCTCCTCGGTTTCATTATAAGCGTTTTTCAAATTGTCTGTATTTTTTATTACTTTAGTCATTTTAATTGCATAGAATCTTCGTCTTTTAATCGTTGATTTTAATTTTGAAAATTAGCAAATATCCGCAAGTGCTGGTTCCGGGGAGTATGGATGTGGGGAAGAGCAGTCTTTTTTTTTTTTTTTTTTTTTTTTTTTTTTTTTTTTTTTAAAGAATTCTCAGTGGCAATAATGTGGAGCCATGCATTTGGTATTATTACCGCACTATTTCTTCCAAAAACGTTTGCTATTCATCAGTTCTGACAGATCGCGACGTGGTCTAAGGATGAACTAATTCTGTTGCAACGCAATGCCTATAAGTTTTTCTGTCCGGATTCAAACACGATTTCATGAGAGAAGAATCCCTTCCTTGATAGGAATGTAGGTCCATAAGTTTCCGGCCTTGCCGATAAGAATTATTGCCTTCATAAAAGTCTTATCTGGTGTCATACCTTATCTGTTAAGTAAATAATTGCAGCTGTAGCTCCCGCTCCGCTGTGTTCCGCTGTTCAGATATAGTTGCATAAAGAGGGCTATGTGTAGAAGATTGTGACATGTTCAAAATGGAGTTTCAAGTTGTTATTAAGTTCTTCACAAAAGGAGGACTTACTCCAAATGAAACCAAACAGCGATTGGACGGTGTATTTGGGGTAGCATCCCCCTCATATTCTACCGTAAAAGAATGGGCCAAGCTTTTTCGAATGGGTCGAGAAAGCATTGGAAACGAAGGCCCTTGGAGATGTTCACTCCTGTAAACATCACTCTTGTGGAAGAAGAAATTGTGGAAGACCGGCGGCTCAAAGTTAAAGAAATAGCAACAAAGTTGGGCATTTTTAAAACAATAGTATCTCAAATTATACATGAACATTTAAACATGAATAAGGTTGATGCAAGATGAGTACCTAGACTTCTTTGCTCAGTCCGAAAGCAGCAACGAGTCATCCGTTATCAGGCAAATTTTAAGCTCTGCCGTGGCAACAACAGAGAAGTTCTGCAAACCATTGTTACAGGAAATGAAACTAAGATTCTCTCCTATGATCCCTTGTCCAAAAGAGAATCAATGGAGTGGCGTAAACCGCGAAGCACCGCCCCTAAAATCCAAGGTCACTCAGTCAACCAAGAAGATCAAGGTCACAATCTTTTGGGACTGTGAAGGAATACTCTTCATTGACTTCAAGTGGAGAACACCGCAGTAAGTGGGGAGTACTATGATGGCCTACCGTACAGACTACGCGTATCCATCATAGAAAAAAGGCAAGGAAAGCTAAGTGGTGGTGTACACCTTCTTCACGACAACGCGCCTGTGCTCACAGCTCTTGAACAAAGGAAGCTGTAAAGAAATGTGGCTTCAAGGAGATGGACCACCCCATGCTACATCCCTGATCTAGCTCCCAGTGACTATTTCCTCTTCTAAAAATCAAGGACCTTCGAGGAAGGAAATTTAATTGTGGCGAAGAAGTGATGATTGGTGTTTATGCTCATTTTGCAGACAAAACTTCTGACTATTTGTGAGGGGAGATTGAAATGTTAATCCATACCTGTGAGAAGTGTATTGTAATAAAGGGTAACTATATTGAAAAGTGAAATATAGTTTTTGTGTTTATCATACCTAGAGATTGGTTAGGCCGGAAACTTATGGACCTACCCTCGTAGGCTGGGAAGGGAATCCTCTCATTCTGAGCTGTTGCCAGCCTGCCAACTTATGAATGCTGTTGTATACTCTAACCTGCTGGAAAGTTCTCGTGAAAAGCTGAAGACTTAAGAAGCTTGTCTAGGTGTTATTTTTTTAAACGTGTATAGCTCTAGTTATTACTGCCGAGGCATCACAAACGGTGGACACGTTTATAAAGACTGAGAAAAACCCTTAGTCAGAGAGGACGGTCCTGGTGGGAATCGAACACCAAGCCTCCCGTACTGTGCCCTAATGACCTCGGCCAATTACAGCTAAGGAGGTTAGTGAAATCATTATCCGTTTCGGTTGGTAGACTCTAGTGCATCTACCATACTCTGCAGACAGTACACCTTCATATTATCACAATCACTTCGGAGGATAGCATTTCGGAGCCTTTGCCGATCTGGAAAATGCACTGGATAGATTTTTTTTCTTTTTTCTTTATGCTTCCAGCCCTAAGGACACGCTCTGGGAAAATGCCAGACGCAGACACTGGCGAAACTCAGACTTCTGCAATCGATTGGGCCACGATATACAAGCCCAGGAAATACTTCAATGTATTCTCATTACTTTATTTCCATTTGTTCTCTTGTCACTAAGAAATGTAAGAAAAGATTAAAATCAAAAATGCATTTCTCATTTGACTTATGCATTAAAGTAATAAACAAAAAATTATAAAAGTATATAAAAAGTCGGCGTAGGTGCATCACTTGTATTTTATTATGGTATTTTGATGAAATTCCAAAAGAGAGTTAACAATACTCTTATATATGCAATCTTACAGAAAAAAATTTGCACTTTCGTTGTACGAGGAACATTCAGAAAGTTTTGCAAACCACCCTATCCATTGTTAAACAATAAGGTATACAAAAATGTAAAACTAACTCATATGACAATCATAGACCTTAAATCATTAAAATATACATAAGTGCAAGTTTAAAGTTGCATAGTCACTGTCGTATAGTCTGTATCTTCACACGCTATAAGCAGGTGAAAGAGTGAAAAAAATGCACGAGGACTTAGTGATCAAGTGTGTTCATTTGAAGAAGGGCGAGAGATTTTGTAAAGACAAACCTTTCTCTGGCCGGCCCCGAGAAGCTGTGAACGAGAGAACAATTCAAAGAGTGAGGAACTTGGGGGAGGAAAATCTACACATTACTGTTGAAATGATAAGTTTGGGAGTGGGTATAAGTGTTGGTAGCATTGATAGTTTAAAGCGGCGAAAAATCTGTGCAAAATGAATTCCACATTCCATAAATGAATGTGCAAGGAAAGTGCTTAGCATATTTCCACCAAATGGTCCTAAACGTTCAGATATATGCACTGGTGACGAAAGTTTGTTTTATTACTACACCACCCCAAATAAAGTTCAGAACTGCATGTGGGTAAATGAGAATGACTCAAGACCAGTTGTTCTTCGACAAATTTTCGTTTTCAGAAGCGAATATTCACTGTTTTCTTCAACTGTGAAGGACCATTAATGGTTTACTGTATGCCAGAACGTATGACAATGAATGGAAAATATTATGGCTCACGTATTTTGGAGCCTTTATTTGAACAGCTGATGCTGCGGCGTCGAAAGGCAGAATCTTCAAGGCTGTTGTTGCATTTGCACGACAATGTGTCTCCTCATAGAGCAGGAAACTGGAAGTCGCCAAAGCCTAGAGTCTTGCCCATCCATCCCACAGCCCTGACCTTACACCGTTCGTTTCCTCATGTGAAACCTTACATTGCTGGAAAACCTTTAAACGAGTGCAGCAGGACTATAAATTGCGATCTGTTGACAATACCTCAGTCCGTGTCTGTGACAAGTGGTTACACCGTCTACAACTGTATTTAGAGAGATGGAGAGTACTTGCAAGGATTGTAAATTAAGTTTTCGAATTCAGTCCTCAACTTGGACTTTAAGGCGACACTTGAAAAACTGTTTGAATGCCCCTTGTAGTTTCTGGCAAAAACTGACATAATACGTCGTGGCTTTCTAATTTTACAACAACTCACGTATTTTGGCCAACCCTTAGGGAAATTGCAAGCAACACCCAGGAGACAGCTCTTGAATGAGTGTCCTTTTCGCCTGGCACCTCCCCTCTCCCCTCCAGTTCTAGAGCAGCTCATGTCATTACGGGTCACATGTCAAGACAGGCTCGCCGCAAGCTGTCGGCAGTGCTTACTTCCGCTTCAATGCGCCAACTCGATCACTCATGTCATTAACCAACGTTCACGTTCTCATTCAACACTGCCAGCTCATTCGCACATATCGACTGGGTCGAAAATATAGCTCTCAATTTCGCGATATGCGGATGACTTTGAAGCGATTAAGCCTGCCCTATTTATGAGCACTTGTATGCTCAAGCGAATTGAGATTGTGCCCATGAAAAGATTTTTGAAAAAATTCTTCAAATCTCCATCAGTCCTACTCAAAAATGGACGATAAAAAAGATATACATACCATGTCTGTTAACGCTCTAACTACCACAATTTTATTTTTTACATGAAAGTTGATATAAACCATTCAAATACAATATGAAAAATAGTTTTTGAAAATGAGAGAAATTGGAGCATTAGGAGTCGGGGTGGGTATACTTGAAAACAGAATTTTTGTAATCGCCATCATTGGCAATTAAGGTGACCTGAGGGAGATGTGGCATATGGGGGAATTGTTATTGTTAGAATTAACAATTGGGTCCCCACCATTTGAATGGGTCGGAAACCCTCCTCTTGCAATTCCGGTTATTTTTTGATTTCTTAAATTGTACTTGAGAAACCAATAACAACGGATGCGGATCCGGTGCTGCTATCCCAATTCCCTGACCAAAATTACTAAACAATTCGCATTGGAATAATGTCACTAGCTTCACGTACTTTCTCATCATTGACAACAGAAATGAAACGACCAGCACGTTTCTCAACAAGGATTGGAGTCCGCCACGTTTTATATACACCTACTCACTCATACCTCTTCTCTCATCAATACAGTTATGTGCATTTATTGGACATTGTCAGCAACATCTCTAAGAAAATATTTTCTCTGCGCGGGCGGCGTTAACCTAACACCTATGGACTTCTTAAAACGGAAGCAAGCCATTAAGTAAGTTACAAATTCATGTGGCGTACTACACGTTTGAATGAGACACCTGAAGCTATTGCCACTAGATAGCAGCATAAGACCGTAACAATGCGTGACATTCAATATATATACTAGCGAAACAGCAGTTACAAGATGGCGGCGCCTCTGAGTGAAACTACAGCCCTCAAGTAGGGCTTCCTTGTGCAATTTTTGTGGGCAAAATGTGGAATCAAAAAATATTCACAAAGAAATGCTTCCCATTTACAGTGAGAAGTGTCTATCACGTCAAGCTGTTTACAATTGGGTACATAAGTTTTCTGAAAGGTGGACACGTATCGAAGACAAACACCCCGCATCGGCCTGCAAACAACAGAGACGAACTTGCAACGGGATGAAGACTTAATCAGAGCAGACAGAAAGGTTAAGTATAGAAACTATAACCACGGCTCTTGGTTGTTCACACGGCATGGCCTACCTCATAAGGATGACAGGTCAGGTTTTCACAAAATCTGTACACAATGCGTGCCACGCATGCTCACCGCACAACACAAAATGCAAAGAATGGGTCTGGCATTACAGCATGTCAATCGCTACCAAGATGAAGGATACGGTATCCTAGCCCGAATTGTCATAGGTGACGAGTCTTGGGGTTTAATATTACCAGCCTGAGACAAAGGTGAATGACCCGCCCAAGGCTACGCTAATAAGCTGTGGTATACTGTGTCACTTGCTGCCTTCTGTTCGAGCTGTAAATATCAGAGTTTGCTCATTGTGCATCTCAAAAGTGGAAGTTTATTCAAGACGTCTGTGTTGTGTGTGAATTACATTAGATTATTCTTATTAGTTCACTGAAATGTCTACGGAAAAATTCACGCTTGAACAAAGAAATTTTAATAACGATACATACGTAAAAATCAAATCATGTAGACAGATGTAAAGACAATTCCAGTTCCAGATAAAGAAATTGTTAGATGTCGGGTTAATAAGTTTAGGACAACGGGGTCGCTAAACGCTAAAACCAAGAAGCGAAAAACAAATGTTCTAATGGAGGAAAAAGCGACGAAATTAGTGCATCATTCGAGCGGTGTCCAAAAATTTCTCCAAGACGTGTTGCCTAGCAAGCGGGTATTTCAAAAACCTTTGCTCATAAAGCTGCTAAGCGTTTAAAATTGAAACACTGCAGAGTGAGACTATAGTTCATGAATTACAACCTCGTGACGAGAAAAAACGAATAAATTTCTATAATCAGATTTTACAAAATATCGTTGACGGTATTTTTTATCCACGTTTAATAATTTTCTCAGATGAGGCATGGTTTCATTCAAGTAAGAACACCATAGACGAACTTATAAGAAGAAACTATGAAAATTACGGGAGAACTTGTGAATGGAAATTTCATCCGAAGATGCCAGGAATGTCTGAATGCAGATTAACATCATTTATAACAAGGTTATTAATCATTATAGTGCATGTTACTATTACTCTTGAGTAAGTAACGCGAGAGTTTTAGAACGGAAACCCCCCCAGAGTAATAGACAATGCGCGGAGCACGTGACCCGCGGCCCGGCAATATAAGGAACGCTCTGTAGTTATATGAAAATGAAAGATAAACTTTCAATTTGAGAGAGTAGGTAGTTTGTTCGTTGTGCCGTTGTCCTTGTGCATTCTTGGAATTATATGTTAAATGATTTATAGTGTACAAACAATTATATACAATAATTATTAAATATGGCACGGAACCCTAAAAGATAGGTATATACCTGCATGCCTTTCTTCCTTTTTTTTTTTTTTTAATAGTATGAAAAGCGATTTACCACAAGTAATATCACGAGAGGGTCTGAGATTGCCGATAAATTCATGAACGTAGTGAGTCTGGAAAGCTCAGAACCTCGAGTGATATTTGTTGGGACTATTTCACGAATAAAATAAGAATTTAAATATAATTCCCCTAAACTTGGCTTACAAAATTGTAATAATTGTATTTGTACTTAACCTTTGCAAGCAATCTTATGACAGAAGAGTGCTTATTGTCAGTAACACCAACAGAGGAGAGAAAAATACTGGTTTAGGACTATTTCATGAATGGAATAAAAATAAAAGTTATATATATATTTGAAATTCGCGCACAGAATATTATCACTCCTATAAAATGTTATACTTATGAATATCTATTCTATTCATAAACCGCGAGACTGAAAAGGAAAAAATTCGGCTATTACAATCGCTACCATTCAATTTTCTAATACCAACTGAGGAAAAAAAAATAACATACGATGTCTCTATTTTTTTTTTTTTTTTTTTTTTTTTTTTTTTTTGTATTCTGGGGTTTGAAATTCCTAATGATAAGATCAATTTGCACATTTAACACATCACCAAAACGCTTTGAATAACCCTCCATTTTGCCTTATGGCTGTCGATTGTCCATGTTTTTGTTGCTATCAATAGCTCCCCACCGCCTCTAGCAAAAGTGGTCAGTGCCGTGTTCAGAAATTATATAGTGGAGGTATAGAGTTGGCTACATTGTCCACAAGACAAGTGCAAGTCACGTGATAAAATGGCTTTGATAATTTTTTTCCCAATAATTTCACTCCGTAATTAAACCGACTGTGATTGGTCAAAATTCGAAATTTTGTTTCCTTTCATTGGTCGATTTTAAGACGACGTCATATGAGTGAAATGGTCAATTTAATTTAAAGAACGCGTGTTCATAATGCCATAGAATAAAAACCCTTTACGTTAAAAAGAGTTAAACCTATTAGCATAATAAAAAATAAAAAGAGGAAGCACTGACTTAAAAAGAGTCTGTATTATTGTTTAAGTCTCGAAGTCACTGACCATAACGCAACGTGTATACATCTAGGGAGAGAGCTGACCAAGTAAGCCTGCGCCTAAATAACAACCAACAGCAATAATATTGCTATATGTTTCAGTCATAAATCTCGTCTGCACACGTGGTCTTCCTTGGGACTCGAAAAATTTCAGGAGGAAAAAAATATGACGACATAGAATTCAATTTATTAAACGAGAAGTTAGTTTTATTGAACTAGAGATTAATCGTAAAGTTCAAAAAATAATGCAGGTGGCAACAGTGCTTCGACCCTAACGGATATGTAATTTCCATCAGAAGGTCGATACCTTTATTGTTACAGCTATAAGCCACTTTGACTGACAGCAATGAAATCCCAACCCAGAAAGAATTAACACAATAATGGCGACACCCTCTTTCCTGTGGCGCCTTTATTGCTTTACGATTTCCTTCCCGGTTCTGCTTTTCAATGAAAGCTCAGTTCATGGCTTATTCCTTCTCACTTTATATTTCCATTCATGAAAAATGTTTTGAAAGAATCAATAAACTGAATATGCTTTAGCGAGCAAGACGGCTGATAGTTTCTGAATTAATATAACAAAATGCATTGCAAGGCACCTAGAGAATTCCCTAAGCAGAACTTATTTATGATAAAATACTAGGCCAGTCAATAAAGATTGAGAAACCGCCACGGGTGGCCGAGGCCGTTAAGGCGCGGACTCGTGAACGGGAGGTCTAGGGTTCCAATCCCATCAGGATCGTCCTTCCCGATTGAGGTTTTTCCCAGGTTTTCCTAAGTCCTCATAAATGGAAAATGCCGGGGAGGTACCTAAACTAGGCCTGGGACGTTCCCTTCGTTTAAAAAAAAAATATTCTCCCAATATATCATTTCATCTCGTGTATCGTCAGTGTTCACCGCCTGTGGTGCCTCTTAGTAAAAATGAGAGCTATTAAAAAAAAAGATAGAATGGTTTGTTAATTGCAAAGTACATAAGGCAGGGTCAAGGTTGGTATGACCTTTTCCCAAGTAGTCTCCATTGAGTGGATGCCTTTGACCCAATGTGTCAGGGAGTCCTGCAAAACGTACTGGAAACTTTTTTTTACGTCGTATTCGACCAAGACGCTCAAAACAGTCTTATAATATTCCCCATTATGCATTGTTTGCGGGGGGACTTTATGTTGATTAACCATTTCACGTCAGAAATCTACTCTGCTGACCGAAATATTCCGTTTTTCTCTGGTGTCAGAGAACCACGTGATTCCCAGACTGAACTCGCCTGTTTGCTTTCGGGATAGTCATGGTACAGTCAGATCTCACTACATGTAATGATGTAATTCAGGGTATACCTCGCCATGCTCCGCTACCAGACGCTGAAGCAACCATCTGGTCCAGACAGGTTCCATGTGTAGGTCTATTCATTCAACTACCTGAAAAATGATAGTAACTGTTGTAATCATGGTCTTGTTCATTGCACCTGGACAGCCCCGCTTTGTTGATGAAACGTCGTTCTCCTAAAACTTTTGGAAAAATCTGTGTGCGGTTGATTGTAGCAATATCCGCTTGGTGTACGATTCCATACCGGATTTCTGCAGACGGTTCGGATCTGGTGCTTTAATGATAAACATACTTGACTCGTAGACCCAAGATCGCCGTTTCAATCCTAGCCATGGTCCATGGATTTTCTCCGGTGTAAAAATCCTAAGTATGGCTTCCTTTGGAAGGGAAGTAAAGCCATGGTGCCCCATATCGTACATTTATGGCACGATAAAGAACCTCAAGCCTGAAAAAAGAGACCTCTGAGCAAAATTTATCGGCCGTTTCACGCCCTAATTGAATGAGGCGCTGATGACCTGAAATGTTAAAGACCGTCCGTAAGTAAACAAAATTTGCAGACGTTAGCAAAATTTCACAGCTGCGTACTGTTTTAGGCAGCCGACTCGTTCTTCGCTGGCATCCTGTACTAAGACGCACGAGCTCACGCACTTTCAATTTTTTTCTAGCAATCCCATGAAAAATTGTTTCACCTCCGTATCTCTCTGTACTGTATAATGAGAAAAAAATCTAACTTTTATTGACTAACCTTTATGTCCAAGAGAAGAAATTACAATTGAAGGAGGGGGGAAGGCTTTGAAACAATGGTTAGAGAACGCAATAAAAAATGTTTACCATATTTTCACATTGTCAGGATGTAACCATTAACACTTTGCGTGAAAATGTACAGCGAACAACAAAATCAATGTTTAGCAATGTGTTTTTATCAGGAACTTATCCATTATGCATTCAGTTGTTTGTTAGAAGTCCGAGATTTATTCTGTTGAAGTGTAATGGTGTACATATGCCTAAATTTAAACTGGTTAAGGTGGTTTTGTATTGCTAATGGATAGCGGAATTCCTTTGTATAAGTACAAGGGAAACTATGCGTCACATCTGCAATAAAAAGGTTTGTTTATATTAACCAGTTTTCTCAATGCATAACTAGCCTTAATTTTACTTTTGTTTAACTTTTCTTCTAAAAGTGTTTTTGAAAAAAAAAATCGCAATGATTAGTTAATTGAGAATATGATATAAAAACCTTTTGTTTAAATAAAACTATCTGGAATATAGTTGGAATAGAAGAATAAGACAGGTCACGGCCGGGATTCGAAATACGAATCTTCAACCTTTCATGGCGATACTCTAACCAATTGAGCTACCCTCCTGTGTTCTCCAAGCATGGAACCGTGAACCTCTCTCATCTGATCTTATGATACCCCGGGGCCTCAGTAAAGTTTTCTCTCTATGACAGATTTATTTCTGGGTCACATGAGAACTGACATTTACATATACTTGGTATTAATAATGAGAAGAAGAAGAAGAAGAAGAAGAAGAAGAAGAAGAAAAGAAGCACGGATATCCCTAAGAAGGGCTAACCTCCTACAGGAGGACTAGATAAGAATTCGCTAATACGATGAGCTAATTTGCATTAGCGTTGTGTACAGTAGTATAATCCTCTATGCTACACTTTGTTACAATTTTGTACGTCACATTTCACTCGTTTCGAAGTTGATGTTCGATTATTATTCATGTATTCCTGTTTCTTGCTCTTCTGGACCATTGTGGACGTGCCTGTGCCGCGTAGAAGTCTTCCCATCTCCGTCTCGGCTGATTCTGTGTCACTTGCCTAAAGCGTGTCCCACATGGTAGTCTTATACGTTCATCTATCGTCCTGCTTCCTCTCTATGTTGCCTCCCCATTTCCACTTCAGTCTGGCGGCTCTTTTTGCGATATCTGCTGTTGATGTTATTTGGGTCAACGTTTAGTTGAAGATTTTGTCCCTTATTGTTATTCCTAATACCCTGCGTTTCATTTTTTTTTTTTTTGTGGGGGGGCTTATTTGTAATATATTTATCTGTTTGTTTGTAACCGATCACGTATGACACTTTAACTTCTGTGAGATATTTATTTCTGGGTCGTATGAGAACTAATATTTACATAAATTTGTTTAATCTGTTTATTGCTTTTATGGTAATTCTTGATAGGTTGCCGCAGAGAAGAAATACCACCTGTCTCAGAAAGTAAAGATGTTTCCCCCATTAAGGAAATCTTGATTTCATCTGTTTTTATCTTGTACGGAGTGTTCCAGTGAACTATGAGTCAAGTAGCGCGTTCCATTGAGCACCTGCACACATCGTTGACTGGAACAAGATTACAGTAGCTACTGGCTGCTAGGTGGATCTGATAGTGGTTGAATTGAGTTAGTCATTACGAGTGGTGCACTGGCGGCTCGCGTTAAAGGGCACAAGAGAACGTGCCCTCTCTTTAATTTCGAAACACAAATAACTTTAAATACTTTCTATATATTGTCAACACAGAAATGATTATATAACTTCATACAGGCAAACCCTGAATGTTTCAGCACCTACATTGTAGTTTACAAGATGCGCACAGTTTAAACGACCTCTGCGAATGCGACTTGGTCCTGTATGTGTGAAGAGAACGGGCCAGGGCACATTCTCCTGGTGTCCAGGCTTAGCAGGGCAGAATGCTTTGGTTTAAAAGAAGTTGTTATGAAACTGGTGAGCAATGTATGAGAGAGGTGTCACAGTGAAACTTCACGCACATGCGCACTGTGCTTGTCCTCCCTATCCTAGTAACTACAAGAGGAGCTTCCCTAAGCGATTTGTCGTGCGGTTTATGTTATTTCCCATCAGCTGTTTGCTCTTTCGCACCAATGTCTTATGAGGAGTCTAAACTATAAGAAACTCTTCCACTATAAAGGCAACTAAACTAACGTATTCTTATATAACATTACGTTTTAAAAAAACCCGGCATTATCATAAATAAGAGTAAGCTTTAATGGTTAATGAGAGGATTAAGAGTTTAAATCGACAATTTTGGCACTCCTGCCTGTCAGTGATTTGTTGAACATCTTAATACTATGTCAAGAGGGGGAAAAATGATGTCACGAACAGTTATCTAAATATGCATCCTAAGTATTTATATTTATTGCTGACATTCATTCTTGTTTCTGAACAAGAGTATGTAGCAAAACTGTTCACAAAGATCTAAGTGAAGGTGAATTATTAAACGTGTAGTGAATGTTTAAGGTCAAATAAAATATTGTTACATAAAATTACTTTTGATTACATTTTCTAGAAAAGTGAAAGTGTTGTGCTTTTTTTTCCCCCTGACAGTGTATTTTTGCAGGTCAGAGTGATAAGTGGATTCTATGCAATGTTAGTTTTATAAGTTGCCCACCAACTAAAATGTGCACTAGCCGCCACTGAAGTGGTGCCTTTTGTTCTGTTTCTAACTACGAAGTTAATTACAGCTCAGTATATGTTTTCTACTGCACAGCATGCATTTATTCATGTATGTGTTAATTCAATCAGCTGATCAAGTTTAAACACGATTTAAAGAAAGAGTACCTATGTAAAAGCACTGTTATAATCTTTATAACAAATTTCAGGCCGTAGTGTAGTGTTCGGTCTAACAAACTTAGCAGCGTAGGATTCTCACTGAAGAAATATTGGTCATTGTTTGTAGAACCCCACACCCCTGGATGGAGGCATATTGAAAAATAAAATGATTAATTTCTATACACTGTGCAGAACATTTAAGTGCCCTAAAACACGACAGCATTCCGAAAGATACCGAACCTGAACTTAGTTGAAAAGTGTTTCCGAAAAATTAGTTAACAGCATGCAGAGATGAGAAAACTTCAAAAAGAAACAAGGAAGGCTTAGCAGGAGAGAGAAAGATAATCGTGGAAAAGTTGTGGTAAACTTTTAAACAGCTTAGGTTGAAGTTCGGAGTGGGGAAGATTGAAACTGAAGATGCTTACAAGTAGAAAATTAACAGAAATGATCAAATCAAAGCCTCGTATCGATGTCATGGATTACATTAAAAGTTCATAGATAAATATGTACTCAATCTATTTTACTCACTCGTGCATTTGTTCTCCGAGAGCTATCCATTATGTGAGTATGAAGTACAAATTTTAAGCTAAAGTTCTATTTTAAAAAGTAACAGATAATGACTGCAAGATTCCGATAAAAAATACAGGGTAATTATTAATAACAAGCACAACTTTTCTACCTTACAGTTATAAATGTGACAAAAAAGAGTGCACAATAATATGAAAATTACAAAACTAGTCCACAGAGAATGAATATCAATAATAAAAAAAAATATTTTCAGCATAAAGCCATATTTTAAATGGAATAATAGCCATATCTATAACAGAAATTAAACTAAACGAAATTGGAATAATACTGGCGTTTGCTGAATGTTTCCAATACAAGTAGGTTACGAGTAATCAATGTTTGAAACTTAATCCATTAAGAGCAAGCGAACGTGTAACGTTCTAAGAAAGCAAATTTCCAGAATAAGTTCTTACCGCTCTCACGAGGCTTTGAGTCTCGGCAACTAGGCGTGCCACAGCCGGCCGCGCTTTTACTCTGATAAACCGTGTATAAAAATCTTACCTTATAGCAGAAGCTGGAAATGTCGTTCTCCCTCAGCTAAATAAGCACTGCATGGGGTTAAACACGATTTAGCTCGACCACTGTAATGTTTGATTTCATTTCGTATGTTTTTCTGGAGTTCGACCAATGTGTGAGCATTTGTTCCGAACACTTTGTCCTTAAGGCTGCACCACAAATAAAAATAATAGGCGTTAGATCTGAAGAACATGAGGGCCACACAACAGCACTAATCACTCTATATTCAACTACTTTCCTAATTTTACCTACGGACTCTTGCTGTATGAGTAGTGGTGGAATCTTGTTAAAACCATCCATATAATTTCTCTTCTTCCGTTAGCTGGTTAAAAAATGGGGTCAGAATGTCATTTCGGTACCTCACTCCATTCACTGTCTGCTCGTAAAAAATCTTACTCTAATAGCATACCAAACTTCAATTTTCTATCGTAAAGAAGGGGATTCTTGTATACAATTTGAATTTTCAGAATATCAGTAGCGAGTGATGTGTTTTCATAACAATTTTGGTGGAACCATGCTTCGTCTGAAAAGAACACATGCTGTCGGTCGATTAACCCTTTAGTCAGTGATGAAAGAAACCACTTACAATAACGTACACTTGCTACGGGATCACAATGGACACTTGTTAGTTTTTGAGTTTTACCAATTTCATTGCATATGCAGAAGACACTGGAACTACAGCTTGTTGTCCTAATTTCGCTAGTGATTTTGTTGACGAAGTTCAAGTTTTGACTTCTGCAAAATTGTGTTTTTAACGAGTGTTTCTTATTTTGCACTGAATAAGCAGTATCAAATTTATTCATAAGATTGTAAATTGCAGCCCTGGAAGAAGTCATTGCCCGGGGAACTTCCAAATAAATTCAGCAAACGACCAAGAATATAGACTGGTGACTGCTCGGAAGCTCGAGAATAGGCAGACAGGCGGCCGTGAGTGAGGAGGCACCATCCTTAGCCGAGATGCAAATCTCCGTGCGAGCGGTGATGACATATTCTGCAATCCCGGTAAATCTAATAATAGGTCTACTCTATTCCTCAACGAGTGTTTATTTACGATTCGTATATCATACAGAATTGACTCGTGCTATTAGGAAATTATTGGAAGAAATTTTTCTGATGATTGAGTTCCATATCATGCTGCGATTCATAAATTAGACTCTGTAAAGGTTGCATGTGAGCGATGATAGAATTATCAGTAGGAGCATTTGGCCCGACCTCGAGCTATTATTCTGTGACTGTTATCTCTGAGGTTCAATAAAATATGAAATTTATAGATCAAATTCAGGCACCTTAGAGGAACTGAAGACCAGCAACCATCAGGAAAAAAATTAGGTTTCCCCAAAAGAATTAAGAACAATGGATGCCAGAAATGTTTGGAAAATGAAGGAAAGCATTCCATTTCCCTTGGGTGACAGTGTATATATTATTTTAAGTGATTTTAAATATTTTAAATAACGTTATCACTTTTTTAAAAAAATACAGGTGTTGTAACTTGGTAAAGCCCGGACTCGCTTTGCCGTACGGCGGTGTAAACACTGCGTCATCCATGCAGCTCCAAAGTACCTCCTTTACCCTATATATTATTACTTACGTAATATTTAGATGAATATACAAATACAGTCTTATTGAAGATAACGGATAATTAATTATAGCCTTATATTAGGCAAAATATTAAATAAAGGGCTAATTTATAGTGAACAACTTTACTTATGTGACATATTTTCTACTAATTAAATATAACATTTCATACAATTACTGGCGTATATCGCTGAAAATTTATTTAATTGTTACCGTAATCATTTTACGGTATGGACGTCAATTTGTCTTCTCAGGATCGCTAACTCATTTTACCTACATATTAGTGAGCAAGAACCTGTTAATCGTAACAACCAATAATCACATCACAAAAGGTAAAGAAGAAAAATAACTATCCATTTCAGCTTTTGACTTTCACATACATGACACAAGCTGGAATTACTAAAATGTACACCCATTACAATAAAAGAAAAGCACAGTACGTGCAATTAGTATTGTTATACCTCTACGAGTATTTTATTTTGCTCGGTAGGCATTGACAAAGCAATCGAATTGTAGTAATCGACTTTTCTCTATTTCAGAACTACGATTTCTGAATAGGTAAGTATTCATAAATGTTCGTTTAAAGATGTTAAAAATTATTTACATTTTACGAGAAAATTTTAAAAATTTGTTATTTTCATTCTAATTTTACCCGAGAAACAATCCTAATATACGAGGGTAGCACCAGAAGTTTCCGGTCTAACCATTTTCTAGGTATGATAAAGACAAAAACTATATTTCACCCTTAATTGCAATACACTTCTTACATTTGTGAATTAATCCCCCACCAAAAAATAGTCAGAAGTCTTGTCTGCAAAAGGGCATAAACAGCATGCATCACTTCTTCGTCACACTTAAATGTCCTACCGCGAAGGTCCTTCTTGAGTTTAGAGAAGAGGAAATAGTCGCTGGGAGCTAGATCTGAGCTGAAGGGTGGATGATCGATCTCCTTGAAGCCACATTTCTTCACAGCTTCCTTTGCAACAACAGCTGGCAGCACAAGTGTGTTGTGGTGAAGAAGGCGCACACCACCACTCAGTTTTCCTCCTTTTCTCTTTGATGGAAGCCCGTAGTCTGTGCAGTAGGCCAGCATAGTACTCCCCATTTACTGTGGTGTTCCTCTCCTTGAAGTCAACGAACAATATTCCTTTACAGTCTCAAAAGATAGAGGTCATGATCTTCTTGGTTTATTGAATCACCTTGGCCTTTAGAGGCGGTGCTTCGCCAGATTTACGCCACTCTATTGATTCTCTTTTGGATAGGGGATCATAGTAGAGGAGGACCATAGTTTCATCTCCTGTAACAATGGTTGTAGAACTTCTCTCTCGCTGCCACGGCAGAGCTGCAAAAATGCCTGACAACGGATGATTCGTTGCTGCTTTTGGACTGAGGAAAGAAGTCTAGGCACCCATGTTACACTAACCTTATTCATGTTTAAATGTTCATGAATAATTCGAAGGACTGTTGTTTTAGAAAGGCCCAACTTTGCTGTTATTTCTGTAACTTTGAGCCGCCGGTCTTCCATAATTTCTCCTTACACAAGAGCTATTGATGTTTTCAGGAGTGAGCACCTCCAAGGGCCGACCTGCACGCTCTTTGTCTTCAATGCTTTCTCGATCGATTCAAAAATGTTTGGCCTATTCTTTTACGGTAGAATATGACGGAGATGCTTCCCCCATATACACCGTTGTTTAATCGCGGTTTAATTTCATTTGGAGCACGACCTTCTTTTGTGAAGAACTTAATACAGCTCGATACTCCATTTTGAACATGTCTACGTATAGCCTTCTTTGTGCAATTATTTCTGTACAACTGAACACCAGCGAGCGAAAGTTACAGCTGCAATTATTTACTTACAGATAAGGTATGAGACCAGATAAGGATTCTGTGAAGGCGATATTCCTTAACGGCGAGGCCGGAAACTTATGGACCTACCCTCGTATATGACTGAATATTCCAAGGTTCAGTAAGCATAGTAAGTGTATTTACGAGGGACAATCAGAAGTTTTTCATGTGTCAGCCTAAAGTCCAAGCTAAGCACTGAATTTGAAAAATTACCTTCACAATCCTTCTAAAACTCTCCGTCTCTCTATACACACAGTGGTAGGCGTGCAACCATTTGTCAAAAGCACTGCGGTTTTCGAACTGAAATCTTATAAAACAGAGCTGAGTTTATAGCTTGAGCAAGGTTCTGCACTCGTTTAAAAGTTTTTCCAGCAATCCAAGATTTCACTCGAGGATACAACCAAAAGTCGCATGGTGCAAGGTCAGGGCTGTAGGGTGGATGGTTAAGCAACTAGACGTTGGTTACTTCCAGTTTCCTCAAATTTGCAGCTGTTCTGTGGGGAGACGCATTGTCGTGTAGAAACAACAGCCTTGATGTTCCTGTTTTTGAACGCCGCCGCCGCAACTCTTCAAAAGTGGGATCCGCAATATAAGTACCGTAGTACTCTCCATTCATTGTTATTCAACCAATGATGGTCCTTCATAGTTGAAGAAAACAGCAAACATTCGCTTCCGAGAACGAAAATCTTGTCATAGAACAACTGGAACCATTCTCATTTACCCACACTCAGTTCTGGGGTTTATTTGGGGTGGTATAGTAGTAAAACAAACTTTCATTACTAGTACATGTATCTGTCAAACCTTTAGCACCATTTGGTGGATACATGCTCAGCAGTTTCCTTGAAAAGTCCTTTATCTTCTTCTGTTCGTTGGTTAGGGAATGTGGAATTCATTTTGCACAGATTTTTTGCCGCTTTAAAGCTTCAGGGAGCATACTGTCAATGCTGCCAATACTGATACTCACTTCCATACTTAACATTTCAACAGTAATATGTCCGTTTTTCTCCATAAGCGCCTCACTTTTTGAATTGCTTTCTCTTTCACAGCTTCCCGAGGCCGGCTAGAGCGAGGGTTGTCTTTCAAAGTCTCTTGCTCTTTTTCAAAGTATCGAACTTGCAATGATATCAAAGGAACACACTTGATTACCATTACCAGCTACCAAGTCCTTGTGAATTTTTTTTCGCTCTTTCACCAGCTTATAGCGTGTGAAAATGTAGAATGTAAAGTTTTCTTTAGAAATATTCACCAGCTATTGACACAGCACTGAACTTAATACACTGTACGACAGTGACTAAGCAAATGCATATTTTGATAGCTTGAGGTTCATTGTTGCCAGCTATATTAAGACATTATTGTCCAACAATGGACAGGCTAGATGAGAAACTCCGTATCAGTATCAGTAACCACAGAGCATGTCGTGATATCACTGACATTATTTACAATGAATGAGTCTGAAAACCCCCAGTCTACTTACAACACATTTTACGAATAGTTAAGACGCTGTTGGTGAGAACGTGGTCTCTGAAGGCCGGGGAGCTGTGACTCACGTTGAGGAAGGAAGCTTCCCGTACCATTGACCTTCAGCATCTGTTGGGGTGCCAAATTTCAAGCGGACCCCGATCACTGATACTGACCTTGCTGAGAAGACGAAGGGAGGAAAAATAAGGGTACCGGCGGAGAGGGGAGAGGGAGGAGCCCCTGCTGCAACACAGTAACAATTCTGATCTCATGTTGTACGGTCGGTAATGCAGTGTGTGAGGGAACGTGGCCGCCGGGAGAGATACAGCGCTCTGTAAACATATCAGGTGAGCATTCGCATCCTGTGTACTGTTCGTAAGATATTGAGATCGCAAACACCTGCTGTGCGCCGCTCTGGAGAAGCGTAAGGTGTGAACGGAACCACACCTGGTTAGGCGACAACAGATCCGGCCCTTTATCTACAGCCCGTGAAATGACGTAATTAAAGACCTCTGTGTGTGCCCCTCTGCTACATAATGTTACGAGTTCGTTTTTGGAAAAGGGAAAAATTTGCAATAGGAAGTTTTATTTTCAAAATTTGAAAAGTATAACATAAATACTTAATTAATAATGTCGGTTCTGGTGGTGTAGTGGTAACCATACTTGCCTCGTAGACTTAAGATCGCAGGTTCAATCCCGGTTAGGATTGATGACTTTTTTTCGGGCGTAAAAATCCTAAGTATGGCTTCCTTCGGAAGGGAAGTAAAGCTGTGAGACTCATGTCGCAGATTTACGGCACGAAAAAGAACCTCAAGTCTAAAAACAGTCCTCTGAGCAAACCGTCCGTTTCACGCCCGAATTTTAAGGGGCACAAGTTTAGAGAAAGCATACAATGCATAAATAAAATATCGTGACATTCATTTAAATTTGACCTGGTGCTTTCAATTCCAGGCACATAAGTGCTAGCAAGGTTAATAAAGTTCTTATTAGAAGTTTTAGGTTTATGTTGTTTATTTTTTTATTTTTTTTTTTTTTTCCCCCGAAGGGATGATACGGCATTCTAAAAGATAGGAAGGAAATTTTTGGTCTTGGTCTAGGTTTTTCATATAGGTGCCAAAAGATGAAAGTTATTACAAAGACGGTAACCACGGATTAAAAGAGAAAAAGGAATAGCTCTTTTGGTGTGTAGGGGATGACAGCTATCAAAATGAAGATAGGGTTGTAAATTGGTAGGCTTAATGTGATGGATGTAAGAAAAGAGTCATTGCATAAAGAATTTTCAATATCTAGCAAAGCATCATTATTGGGAGATACAGAAAAAGTGAACTTAACTGAAAATTTAGGGTTAAGTTAGTAAGTAACTGGTCGAGAGATTCTGAGTCATGGGTTCAAAACACGAATAAATCTCAACCATAATAACGGCACCAGAGGTTTTGACTTAAGAAATTCCTCCTCTAAGTGAACTATAAAAAGACTGGCATAAGACGGTGCCATTCTGGCGCAGTGTTTTTAATTTGTAAATAATATTTATTATCAAAATTAAACAGACAAGCGAGATGACAAATGAAAGCTGTGCGGAGTATGAAGAGGTACTCGAGAGTCCAAGAAATGTCTAACAGCTGCTAAATCTTTATGGTGGGGAGGGAATGTTAGAATAAAGTGACGTCATGTTCATTGTGGTCAGAAGCATGTTAGAATGTGCCAAAGAGTCAACTTTCTTAAGCATACTAAAAAAATGGAAGGACTCTTTGATATATGATGGTCTGGACGTAACAAATGGCTGCAACCAAAAATATACAAATGTGTTCGGTGGGGGAATAAACCTGGCTACTAACTGTCCTCCATAGCTCTTTTTATGAATTTCAGGGAGAAAATAAATGGTGGGAGTATGATTTTATATATATGATTAGCTCTACCTACTCCTAATACCGCCACGGGTGGCCGAGGTCGTTAAGTCTCGGACTCGTGAGCGGGAGGTCTGGGTTCAAAACCGCCAGGACCGTCCTTCCAGACTGAGGCTTTTTCCAGGTTTTCCTCAGTCCTCATAAATGGCAAATGCCGGGGAGGTACCCTAAACTTAGGCCTGGAACGATTCCTTCCATAAAATCCTTTCCCAATATATCATTTCCTCTCATGTATCATCAGTGTCCATCGCCTGTGGTGCCTCTGCAGCAAAAACGGGCGTTAAACACATTCATACATTCATTCATTACTCCTAATGCCCCTCTTACTCCCACCGTGTAATTTTTTCCTAAAATTCAAAAAATCACTGTCCAGGCCGCCAGTAGCCAGTTTCTACTTCCCCACCGAACGTATTTCTGCTCTAGTACATTTTTTGTTACAGCCATTTGTTACGTCTACACCATCCCAGATCAAAGATTCCTTCCATTTGTTGAGCTTGCATAAGAAAGTGGACTCTTTGGCACGTTCTAATATATTTCAGATCACTATCGGTGTGACGTCACTTTATACTAACTTTCCCTACATGAAGCTTGTTAGATATTTCTTGTATTCTCGAGCATCTCCCCATACCCCATCCATAGACTTCGTGTGTCACTCGCAATCCGTGTATGTGCACAGGTGGTTAATGAAATACACCGAAATAATTTCAGAGTGTTGATATGTCGTATACCTATATAGAAGCAAGTTGGGATAGAAAGCATATGGCCTATCTGTTCAAGTTTCGAAGCTATGGCTATAAGTTTCTAAAGCGCCAGTACGCCACTGGCTAATGAAGATGCGCTTTAAAGCATAACACACGATAACGAAGGGAGGTTTCTGAACGTATCACTCTGGCGCCATGGTTATGAAATTAGCTTTCGAGTAAGAAGTAGTCGTTTGTTTCGAGTTCAATCTCGTTCATCGCTTTTTATGTCGTTTTCTGACTCAGTCCTAATAATACCCTACGTTTTATGTTGGTGTTTCAAGTTATACAGTTAAGTCTTAACATATCTATTCATATAATTACAACCTTTGCCTACCAATGGCAGAATTATGGGTAATCTTAAAGAGTTGGGTGTCGTATAGTGAAAGATTATTTAAATTTCATTCATAATTCTGTAGTATGCGTATCGCAGCATTTCATATTAAATTAAAAATATTTAACGCCATGACAAGAATTGAACCCGCGGCTTGCGGAACATCAACTTTTGCGTTATGCATTACACCACACAAGCTCCCTCTAGAGTAGGCTACATAATGCGAGAAAGCAGTTAATAGACGTTCAGTGTCGCACTGTCAAATGCTTAGTTCGAGATTTGAGGAATTTTTGTCACTAAATCATGAAAACGCTGATAACGAAATACGAAAAGTCGATATTTCTACATTCCCAAGGCATTTTAAACTAATTTTTAGACATTTAGACAATTCAAGACTTTTTAAACCAATTTTTACCCGGCTTGGCTTTGACACCGACTTATCAGCATCTGGTGTAAAAAAATTTAACACCATAAAACTGCGATATGTTTAGTTGTGAACCATACATTGCCTATTCTCAAATTGTTTATAAATGACATCTCTACACTCTCCGAAATTATTTCGGTGTAATTCGTTAACACTCTATATATAATCACATTATGACAAGTGACGAACCCTGGCTGAATTATTATGAGCTAAAGAGCAAGAGACAATTGATTCAGTGGAAACACCGTCATCTCCGATTAAGAAAAATTTCAAGGCACATCTTCAGCTGGGAAAGAAATGCTGACGTTCATTTAAGATGGTAATGACCTTATTTGCTGTACTTTTAGAACTAACGCTCGGTGCAGACATGCTGGTGAAAAGCCGGTGTTTTCCGTCATAATAAACATTGCTGATTCGCGACAATGTCCGTCCTTTACGCCTGTGCTAAATAATCTCCAATTTCAGGTATTAAAATATCCTCCATACAGTCCGGACTTGGCGCCTTCGGACTTTCATTTATTTATACATTTAAAGGAGATGATGGAAACGTTGCAGTATCACTATGTCAAAATATAACACACAAATGATTTGTGTAAGCACAGGTTTAAAATTTTATTATAAATATCCGGTTAATTAATTAATTCCCTTGGTAAATAGTAACTAAGATATAACGTTTATAAAGTTTATATTGAATTAAATTTTTACGTATGTATGACCTTAAAACAAAGCAGCCTATAATGGTTCTATTAATGTCACTAATTTTTTTTTCAGTACGGTAAGGTGTTTCATATAGGGAAAAACAACGTGGCAGCAAGCCAGTATAGCAATTTCAGGTTGAAATATCTCTTCAAAAGCATTTTAAACTATGTTTTCTAGTTCCACAGGTTTAAAACTGTAAAAATCGCAAACACAAAAACCAAAACAAGAACGTATACGCTTACCTTGAATGCTGCATCATGTGACGGCATTTAAAATCTACGAAAGCATGAAATAAAGCCGCAATTAATACACCTGCTAAATGAAATTAGCTGCACAGATGAGCGCGTTATCTGCCATCCGGCTTTTCCGGGAGAGATAATTTCGGAATAAACCTCATCTACTCAAATATTCACAACCAAGCTTGAATCCGCCAATTAGTAGCAGCGGATATAAGCTAGAAATGAGCGTGACGTAACCAAGGAAATATTAATTTAGTAATCGTACATGAAAGCAGAGATAAATAAGATGCCAAAGTTGGGATTGTTATAATATGATCAAATTCTAGTGTCATTACTGTTGAAATGTGTAATACTGGCAGTTTATATTAAAACAGTTAACACTGTTTCATATTTTTAATGTTTTATATTTAATTTTAATACATATAAGATAGTAAAATTAAATAATTTCAATAAATTCCTCTCAAAAAGTCTTAACATAGATCTTAAAATAAAATAAAGCAAGCAGTTGGAATGATGAAAGTACAAAGTAAGGTTCATAAGTTTCAGAACTAACTATGTTAAATAACATAATAAAAATGCAAATATAATTTTTCAACGTATCTCCCTTTAATTCAATGTATTTCTCACATTTGATGATGAAATTTTCAATCTCTCTAAAAATAGTGCAAAATTTTGTCTACAAAATGCTAGAAAACTCATTGTCATTCCTGATATCCGCCCTCAAAGGTCTAAGCGGTATGATAGATGATTCAGCTTCTGTGTGTTCACAGCTTGGTGTTGTGCAGCAAAAGAATTCTCCACGCAGCATTTCACGCCCCTTTTCCTTAGTGACACTGCTCACTTGATGCAGTAATTCAACTAATTACTTCCTATCCCGTTGAGTTCCTTTATTTGAAGTGTTCATCAGAATTTTCTACAATGCAAGATTTCACTCGAGAATACAACCAAAAGTCGCATTTGCAAGGTCAGGGCTGTAGGGTGAATGGTCAAGCAACTGGACTTTGGCGACTTCCAGTTTCCTCAAATTTGCAGCTGTTTTGTGAGGAGACACATTGTCATGCAAAAGCAACAGCCTGTCTTTGGACGCGGCAGCCTCAGCTCTTCAAATAAAGGCTCCAAAATATAAGTGTCATAGTGTTCTACATTCATTTTCATTCCTTCTGGCATACAGTCAGCCAGCCATTAATGATCCTTCATAGTTGAAGAAAACAATGAACATTCGCTTCCGAGAACGAAAATCTTGAATTTTACCCACGCGCAGTTCTGAGCTTTATTTGGGTTTGTATAGTAATAAAATTAACTTTCATCACCAGTCAAGCGTTTAGGACCTTTTGGTGGAAACATGCTCAACAGTTTCCTTGCACGTTCCTTTAAGGAAGGTGGAACCTATTTTGCACATATTTTTCGCAGCTTTAAATGTTCATGAAGAACACTGTCAATGTTGCCAGCACTGATACTCACTTCCATACTTAGAATTGTCGATTTGCTTCCACCAAGTTCCTCCTTCTTTGAGTTGTTTCCTTGTTTACAACTTTCCGAGGCCGCGGCCAGATCGAGAGTTGGTTTTCAAAGTCTCTCGCCCTTCTTCAAATGATCGAACGCAATGGTATCAAATGAACACACTTGATCACCATGAACAACTATCAAGTCCTCGTTCTTTCACCTGCTTATAGCGCGTGAAAGTGTAGAGTATAAAGTTTTCTTTAGAAATATTTATGGTTTTTCACCAGCTATTGACACAAGACTTAACAGACCTTGCGACAGTGACTATGCACTTAAGCATATTTTGACATCTTAAGGTTCAATGTTGCAGCTGCGTTAGTTACAGTTTTGTCCAACAATGCATAGGATGGTCCCAAAACTTTTTATATGCCCCTCGTAGATTCCAATACTCGCTTCTCGTTATCACCTCATTCAAAAACACCAACAACATTCCAAGCGCACTTGGATTGAACTGCTGAAAGAATTCGGGTCACCCATCTTGCACAGATCTTATGCATAAGCAAATGTTGATGATAAATGCTGGGCACGATTATTTAAAAAAAAAAAACACAATCTTGCAGCTATTTCTTTTGTCTTCAGACGCCTTTCACTCAGTAATGCCTTCTCCTTACTTGTGTGACGTGTCAACAGATCAACCGGCCTACCCTCTCTCTGCCCAAACCAAAAATAATACCACTGCATCATCGTGGAATATGAAGGGGAAGCTTCCCCATACATACCGTTAAGAGTGAATATTCTTTAGTTAAAAATGTAAGCACTGTTGTATATTGTATTTGAACATAACGCTGTATTTTGCAACACGTCTGACTTAAATAAGCTCCCCCAAATATATGAATGGCGTCGCCGGAGAGGAAATGCAGTGTTAACAGACCTGAAACTGTCTCAAAGCGTAACCAGCATGAAATAAAAAGAGACCAAGTGTAGAAAGACCAAAATAAATGCTGCTTAAAAATGACTGATACTTAATTAAGATATAACTTGCGTTACTAGACTTCAGCAAAGCGTTTGACACTGTTGACTATGAACTGAATAAAGGAACTCTGCAAAAGTGTTACTACCTGGTTCGAATGCTACCTTAGTGAGCGTCAGCAAGTGTTAGCTGAGGTTGTTTTTCTTCCTGGCGCCTCATTGAGGCAGGAGTTCCCAGAGCTCAGTACTCCGACACTACTTTTTATACTGTACATCAATGACGTCGACACTCTAATTATCACCTATACGCTGACGACGTTCAACTCTACTTTCACACCGTCCCTCGTTCTGTTCATGACGCCGTGAATGTAGTAAATGGAGGTCTAACCCCCATCTCCCTTTGGACAAAATAATTTGCACTAAAATTGAATTCACTTAAATCACAGGCTATAGTCGTGGGACATAAACGTGCACTCAAACGATGATAAATAACAATGTGATTAATAATACCAGCACGGCAAAAATGTAGGTGTTAATAATTATAGACTCCGATCTAGAATGGTACAGTCAGGTAACCCCTATATGCAATTAAATATTTTCTTTGATTTGTGCATTAAGACATATAGCAAAAGCTCTTCCTTTTAATTACAAAAAGAATCTCAATTAAGTGCTTGTTATGTCTCGCTTTGATTGTTGTGATGTTGACTCTAGTTTGAAAAATGGGCATATCGACAGATTACGAGTTTATAATATCCGTGTTCAATTCGTCTTCAACACTTTTGTGACACCCCTAGGCTTATAATTGTCATGGCTAGCTATAAAAGAAAGCAGGGCTTTCCATTCCCTTACGCTTCAGTTCAAAATTCTCCATGCCTCCATTTATCAGTATATCGCTTCTCGCTTCGTATTCCATCACTTTCTCGAACGCGGAATATGACTTTACTGTTTATCCTCGTCACCGAATACATTTCTACTCAATTTCATTCAGCGTGTCAGTTCCAAGAATCTTGAACTCCCTTCCTCCTAAATTCACAGATTGTCGGACAATAAAGCAGTTTAAATGTGGATTAAATTGCCATCTCAACTCTACGAATCACAACAACTCGCTTTTTCTTCTCCTTCTTCTTCCTACTCCCCCTTCTTTTCCTCTTATTACCCTCGTTCTTCCTACCCCCTTGTACTCGAGAAAAATTATTGAAGAACAAGTGAAATCTAATACTATCTTTATCAACTTCATAATTATATTGAAAATATATAACATTTACATGTTTTAATTTGAATTTTTTCTGTGTTTAAGCTACTAATATGTTTATTGTATTTCTGCTTTTTTCCCCTGATAGAGTGGAAGGGAAGGTTCCATGGCCTTAACCCTTGCCAGTGTATGTTAATAAATAAATAAACTGTGAAACTTACTTCAAAATGATAGTGGAGTCAGTGACAAGTCGACTATTTCTCGAGAACGTCACGTGCAGCATAAAACTGTAATAGGCATGACAAACAACATTGTTCACCGATGAGTCAAGATCAGAATTAAAGTATGACAGCTGTTGTATATGGAACTTTGCGCGCGTATACTCTAACACAAAGTGTGTCGAAGGGTGTATTTCTAACATACTAGTAGTGTTAAACAATATAAGGATTATGGAACGAAAGTGTATATAAGAGTTTAAAACACATAAAAAGAATAGTAAGTAATTAAATAGGAAGAATCATAAAGGAATTAAGATAAGTAGGTACTAAATTTATGAACGACAAAACAAAGAACAATATAGTTGCTAAGCAACTACAAGGGCTGTTTCATAAAGAATGATGTTTCTTTTCTCTTAGACAGCATACCTTTACTCATCCCCATAATTTTCATTATCTTTCTCAAAGTATTCCCCATTGGATGCAATGCACCTGTCGCAGTATTTCTGCCAGTCTTCAAAGACTTATTTGATAGATTCTTCATAATCGCTTCAGCAGCCTTCACCATTGCTTCTGGTGTGGAAAATGTGCCTGCACTAAGGAGTTTCTTCAATTAGGGGAAAAGGAAAAACGTAACGTGGCGCTAAATCGGGGCTAAATGGAGGATGAGGGACATACGTCTCGTTGATTTTGGGGAAATATGCAGCAACAACATTTGTGGTGTGCGACCGTGCATTATCGTGCTGCGCTTGTTGCATGGAAATGTGGTCTTGCAGAGTTTTCAGGATATCTCTATAGTTGTGTGTGTAGGTACGATATGCTGGTAAACCATTACTTGAATATCGAAAAATTAGGTGACAATTATTTTCCCAGTAAAAAAGCAACCACTTGTGTTGGTGATGAAGAAAATTTCAACAGAAGAGTTTTTGTTTGTTCTTAGGATGGAAATGATTAGCCAAGTTTTATCAGCAGTGATTACTTACTCCGCGTCTTCCTCAACTGCATGCAAATCTGCACGAAGCAGTCTTGGAACCCATCATGCATAAACACAATTTTTTATTTACGAATGTGCGGATGGCACCCAGTGAGCTTTCCAGAATTTCTGTTTTCTTCCGCTAAAGCACAAACTGGAGCGGCTTCGAGCTATGCTACAGAAGAACAAACTCTTCATGGGTCCCAGCTGAAGATTTGTTGAGACGAAAGCACAATTTCAGAGCTTGATAAATTTTACCAACACAAGTGAACAGATCACAGCAAAGACTAGTAGCAGAGGTCATCTTATTTTGCCATAGGCGGAACTGAACATGTCTCGACTTGCACACCTCTCGCAGGCGGGAACTGTACCACGTGCATATTACGCTTAAGCTAACGAAATATTATATAGTTAAATTTTAGCGCGAAAAATAATGCTTGTAAAATATTATCATTATTTTTTAACAACCCTATTAAAAACACATTGTGCATCCAAAATAATAACTGCATCGTGAATGTTAGGAATGTATCTATTCTTTGATTCAATTGTTTTTGTCGGAAAAGAATACTCAGCCTATCTGAAGGGTTCTGAGTGAGGGCACTTTAGGGAAGGAGGCAGACCTCTGACAGCCAGAATCACTGGCAGTGAGTTATGGACGTAGACGGGGCTAATGGTGTTCCCAGGTAAACCTATTCCTCAAAAGATCCATTTTTATACCAATCACCAGGGCGAAAACTTTTCCGAAGAGCAAGTGATTTTTTTCCCACTGGTAAAAGAAAATAATCTTATGGAGCCATCGGGACTGTAGGGACGATGGGTCATGATTCTGGCCTCTGTGGACTCCAGGATATTGATGCAAGCCACGTTTAAGCAGGATTCCCCTTAGTGCTGTCCTTGGACGGCGTTCTAGGAGCTTGCAAAACTTTCTGCAGGCAGACTGTGAGTACCAATGAGCAGTAATCGACTTTTGTTCCCCCAGAGGAAATGCGTCCACCATTTTCTTCCCAACACTTCGGCCCCTATTCACTTTCATTGATGGATCGTCACATGGAAAGATCCAAACTATCGACAGTCGTTGGGTCTCCGGGTCAAATTAGCAGTTTCATCACCCGTAATGCCTGGAGATCCCTCCGTCGAACCTCTGCAGCATTTCTCCACACTATTTGACTCGGGTGAACTTTCGTTGTCTTTAAATGTTACGTGATTGTTTTCCATCGTTTACCATTTTTTCCACCGTGACAGTGGTTTCCTCAGTCACTGCCATTGCTGGACGTCCACTTCTCTTCTGGTGAAGTTTGCCCCTTTTAAATTCTGCAAACCACCGGAAAACTGTTGCTCTAAATGGAGTAAGGTCCCCAAATGTCATTGTAAGCGCTCAAATCTTTCTTTGGGACTCTTTAAGCGCAATTCTTGATATCATAAAAGATAATAGTTCGAAAATTTTCTTTCTCCGGCTCCATCGTAACGACATGCTGCCTGTACACGGGAAGGATTGTTTACCCTAAAACCCTGGAATGCGGAATTGGGGAGGGCTATCTGATACAGTTTTACTGATAAGAGATGGGACTACCATGTGCCATATTCATTTTCCTCATCTCAAAACTTTCGTAGTGACCCCGGTATACCTCTTTTAAACTTAAATCATCTTTTTACTGTGCCAAAAGACTCAGCACTTGCTCTTCATTTCAGAGTTCTATGGAAGACACGTCCCATTTTCCTTGTGAATCAGCACTTTTTATCGTTGCTTAATGTTTAATGATATTAAATTTTGAGATGGTATGCCTATAAAGGGAATGTCACATTCCGCTGGTTATAAACGTTTGCTAAGAACTATGATATGTGGTGCGTACTTTCTACTCAGCCTGTGTGACATACAACTATAAATCCCGCATACAGTCAGTTCAATGGGCTAATCTACGCTTTCAGACTTGTTGTGTTAAATCATCTTCATGGGCTTTAACTCTGGTTTTTAGCCTACTTTATGAAATACATATACACTGAAAACTCATATTAATATTTAGTTAACTATGTTCTCCAGAGATCAAAAATAACAACAATACATAGGACAATCGAAGAGGCAAACAATCATACTAATAAATCTACCCTTATACCTTAAGACAGCTGCATATGTTGTGACAGAATATTAGCTCCAATTTATTTGGTAAATTCACCAAATAGAAAACCAAAACATTTGGGTATTAATGGTTTGTTAAAAAAAAAATTGCCCTTTATTCTAATCGCAGCATATTTTCTATATCGCCTTCTAATTTGACAGACATAATTATAGTACAATGACTAGTCAAAACAGAGGAAGAAATTTTTATTTCTTCCCTCATATCATATAGTCAATATGTGGTGGGAACACACTTATTGATGAGAAGAACAGATCTCACTTGATTGGTGGAAAAAAAGTTGGAAGCGCATGCGCCTTAGTACAGGGTGTCAGCAAAGAGCTGGTGTGTAAAATAGAATCGCTTCGTAATGAGCAGCACGCTGCTCTGAACTTTTGCTCTCGTCTGCAGAAATCCGGTATGGAAGCATACGTGGTGTTACAGCAAGCTTATGGCGATGACCAACAGCATGAGTTTTCAACAACAATGCAGGTGCTCCAAACAGTGCAGTGTACGAGACGATGATTATCACGGCTGTTGTCATTGTTCGGGAAGATCAACGAATAACAGTGGATAGACTGAGAGACATATTACTGATTTTACATGGTAGTGCGTTAACTATTATGCATGGACAGAAGATGGTGCGAGTGGACGTTTCAGCATCTGATAGCAGAGAATGGCGAGGCACAGCTGTACAGGTGATCAGACTGGGCTTCATCATTACGATTCCGAAAGCACACAGGCGAACTCGGTCTGGAAATCACCTGATTATCCGACAGCAGAAAAGTTGTGATGATTTCCTTTGTCACAGCATGAAGTCCCCACGCTTACATCGCTTAATGAGGAATAGCTACATAACTGTTTGAGCCTACTGGCCAAACACAACCTACGAGCTGAATCCTTCTGGTTTGCGCTTTCCCATGACAATGCACGCCCTCATATTTGCTCAGTATTTGGTCATAAAAAATATAGAATATATACCCTCACCCTCCATATAGCCCGGATCTATCTCCATGTGAACTTTATTCGATTTCCTCGTCTCAAAAAGGAACTGCGGGATCATCGTTTTGTTTCATCAATGGCTGTCACTAAGAAGGTGGAGGTGGTTTACGACGATGTCATAAAACGGCTTCCAGCACATTTTCCAGGACTGGCAGACACGTTGGGCCATTGCAAACAACTCAATGGGAAGCACTTCGAAAAATTCCACACCAACTTTCCCCCTGTCTAGTGTACCTTGTAAGTAAAACAATCATACTTGGTCTTTATTGACAAGCCCTCGTAATTTATAAACATTCACTGTTCGTATATCTGAATGTAAAGAGTTACAGAAATATGAATAATAAAAAGGTAGCTATTCACATCTATATTAGTATTAGAATCGAAACTGTGACTTTATGCTATAGAGCATAGCTAGCTGACGTGAGCTGGCTTTGCGCTGTATACCCTCAAGAAAAAAGTCAACCAACTTTACACCGTTTGCATGACCTCGTTGTCATATGGTGCAGCAAATGTACTTTTAAAGGTTCAAATAAAGGAAAGTTCGATGCAGAGACTGGTGAAGAAATCTGAAGAAACAGAATCGGGAGAACATTAAATTACCTGAACGTTCTCGTCGATCGGTAGAGAACATTTCATCAGACAGACCTTATTTCGTTGATGTCCATTCGTCGCAGTTCTCAATAGTTCACAACTCCGAGAAGCAGTTTGCACCAAATTTTAACAAAATATCTGCATATGCATCCTATTAAGATGGAACTAAAACAAGAGCTGAAGTAGACGTACCAATTGCAGCGTCGAACATTTACCTCTCTCGCAACGGCGATCAAAATTGACTACCGAGATCGTGTGATTTGATACCGTGAGATTATTTTTGTGAGGTGAAGTAAAATATTGTTTTATATGTGAAATGCAATCGGAACTTTGCTCTAAAGTCAAATTTGCCAACAGAGTGAAGGTGTACAACCGAAGCCGAGGAGGACGTTTGTCTGGTGTTTTGTTTCATGTTCAATGGCAGTGTTTATGCTTCATATTGATTTAATAATATTAGCATTTTTCATATAAATTATGTGTCTCATATTAAAACAAAAAGTACATGGAATTTAATTTTTACCCACTTAGGAAATAATGGCGATTTTCAGTCGGTCCTGGTGGTGTAGTGGTAACCATACTTGCCTTCTAAACCCAAGATCGGGGGTTCAAACCCGGCCAGGATCGATGGATTTTTTCGGGTGTAAAAATCCTAAGTATGGCTTCCTTCGAAAAGGCAGTAAAGCTGTGGGTCCCATGTCGTACTTACGGCACGATAAAGAACCTCAAGCCTGAAAAAAGAGGCCTCTGAGAAAAATTTTTGCCGTTTCACGCCCTGGTTTGAATGGAAGCTGATGACCTGAGATGTTAAAGAGCGTCCGTAAATGATACAAATCAATCAGCGTAACTAGTTCGCTGATTCTTGGTGCGCGCCTTTATAAATGGTCTACGCAAACACCTTCTACAGCCCGTGTGTGGAATGACTTGTAAGTAAGTTGACGCTGGAACTCACTCACTCACTCTAACAATAACATTACGATGTAAACTGCATGAAACATTAATTTGTAGTAATAATTAACAATATATGATGACACATCATAAATGTTAATTTTAATTCACTACATGCGATATATCAAGCTTATTAGGAGAATTTTGTATTCTGATTTTTGATTTTACATTTTCCAAACGCTTTCTTTACTTTAAAAAAAAAATAATAAATGAAGTAGAAAATGACATTCAGACAAGTTATTTGTTATGAAAGGCATCAATACTTTCAAGGTCTTCTTTGATAGTCCAAGATAATCGGGGCTACCAAGCGAGTCCCAGTTTATGGAAGATGCATTTTGTTGCCGGGAAAATACAAGGGGTGCTCTAAAAGTTCTCGGCCTGACCCAGAAAACACAAGATTTAAGAGAAATATCTTATTTATTTATTTTTTCAACACAGTCATCTTGTAAATCAATGCATTTAGTCCAACAGCTTGCCAAATTTTTACTATCCTCAGTAAAATAATATTTGTCCAACTGTGAAAAATAAGCGCCTGTCTCAGCTTCAACGATGTGAATTTTCGTTCACCCAGTCATTTATTCAGGTTTGAGAACAAAAGGTAATTGCTGGGAGTCAAATCCTGCGGGTGTGGAAGCACTTGGAAGCGAAGGTCTTGCAGCAACAATCCCAGACGTGTGTGAAGGTGCATCATCACGATGAAACAGAACTTTCTTTTTCGCAAGGTGTGGACGTTTAGCCTGAATAGCATCCTTCAGTTGGTTCAGTAATGAAGCGTAAAACTCCCTGGTGATAGTTCTGCCCTTCTGCAGGTTGTCCACGAGCACCACACTATGAAAATTCCAGAAAACCGTAGTCATGACTTTTTCTACAGATGGAACCGTGTTTGCTTTCTATGGTGCACTTTCACCTGTTGCCACCCACTGGTAGAACTTCTTTCGTCTCTGGCGTGTAATGATGAGTCCATGTTTCATCCTCTGTTATGAAACGTCACACTGGAATTGCGTTTGAATAAGTCTAAACACTCTTGCGAAATGTTCATTCGAATGCGTTTTTGGTCCATTGTTAACAAACGCGGCGCCCATCAAGCGGAAATCTTTCTCATACCCAATACTTCGTACGAAATGTATTGGACACGGTCTATCGAGATCTTTGCAATGTCAGCCAATTCCTATGTCTTCAATAGGCAATCATAGAGTACGGCATTGTCACAATGTCGTAGCAATTTTGAGACGCCATGAGAGCTCGTCATCTTGAATGAATGTAGATCACGTTAAACACAGCAGCCCACCTTTTAGCCGTCGAAAAGAAAGGAGAAGAATATTTTTATTTCTTTCAGGATTAAACACTTCAAAACGAAGTGCTTTATTACTTCTCGTATTTCATTTTTATTCATTTTCTACAAAAATTTTCTTTACACGATCTTCACAAACAAGTGACAAAATTTACAGTACGCCATTAAAACTTAATTGGTATGATACTTAACACATATCATAATTACTTGGCCGTCTTCACGAATCTCTTGAATCAGGCCGAGAACTTCTACAACACCCCTCCTCTGACGGTAATACGAGTGTTCTGTTTTCGATTTACCTATAAGAATGAATGCTATTAGCAGTGCTGATTGTCCATGGATCCCCGAGAGATGGCGGAATGCAGTTTGTAAACAGCCCTGTCCTAATTCCTTTGGTAACACAATCAGCTTGCTCTCGACTAATTTACGTAACACGATAACTTTGTTAGCCATTATTCAGTACAGTACTGTCATATGATTAGTAAATCTTGTAAACAGTGATGATGAAGTATTGACAAATCAAACTCTTCTCTCTCACGAAAGGCAAATGTGTACTCTACTTCGCTTCATATAACTTATATTTCTTATTCTCTTGAACCGTGCATCTCATGTTGTCTAAATATTTTAAAGGTGTTGCGATGTAATTCATTAACACCCGGTATACTTCCCTGATGGGAAGCAGGCTCTTGCAAGTTGTTTAAGCTGTGGCAGCGTCTTATTGAGCAAATTAGCAACTGAAAAAGAAGAAGAAGAAGCCGCAAGCCACAATTGTCTTTCTTTTTTCCACTTGGTTTTATAATGATGTTGCAACTGACACCAGAGAGATATGTTTTACTACTCGATGAAATACAAGTTGCTTCAGAAGACAGAAATAAAGAAACACAGCCACTTTGGTAGCACGCAAACGCTTGTCCGGTTTCGGTAGCGGACCACGCGTAACTTAAGAATGAAATAAGATGCAAGTTATTCTTTCCGTTCGACAAGAGAGAAGACTTGTCGTGTCTCTCCTTCTCTGCGATATTCGTGGAACACTCCCAGTAAAATCTGTCGCGAAAAGTAGGTAGTGTATCTGAAAAGAGATTTCATCATCATCTTCACGGCATCTGAAAAAAATTGTACACACACACGCACATATACAGAGTGAGGCATTTATAGTGTGCGGCCGTTTTACTCCAAAACAAAGGAGAAATCAAAAATTCTTCACACAAAATTTGAAGTGCTCTTAGGGGGACATAGGATAGCGCCCTTAACTTGTCCTTGAAATGCCATTCTCAATGTCAATTGATTTGTTCAAATGGATTTTCTTTTCCAGAAATGGAAAGAACATTCAATTTTCAGTATAAAAGTTCTAGTACATCTGTTAGTTAGGGGTGATAGATGATGATATTGGACAAACACGACAGCAAATGTTTTTCACCTAATTTCACTTTACTGGCATAAATTCACTCATGTTGGAAAAGTTACAGTTTTGAAACTGCAGTAGAGCCGTTGGCAAAATTCAACACGCTGCTGAAAATCATTCCCACGAAGGGCTTGATGTACGCTAACGTGACATGGGTGATATTTGTGATGCTTAATCTCTCTCTTTTGAGACATTCCCAAATCACATTTCAGTTGACAGGAACTTCGGGCTGCAACTGCAGCTAATTCTCACCGAATTTTCCCCAGTAGTACTTCTCATTCGATGGTGTTTTCTTGATGCGACACCTCTCGTTTCGGAGAGCAGGTTCGCAAGTCTTTGAACATCTCTAAACAGATGGCGGCCTCCTTTCAGGATGTCGATATCCCTATAGTTGTAAGCTGCTCTAGCGTTCTTATGAGCTTTGCCGTAAATGTAAATCATTTCGATCCTCTCGTAGATCGTATATCAAACATCCGTGATTGAAAACGAAGTGAATTTTGCTGAGAATAATGACATTTGAGGTTTGAATTGGCAATGATGAACACTCGCTTGTGTACCGAGGTCAATAAAAGGCTTATGTGTGTAAAGAAATCGGTTTCCTTCATAACAACAACAAAATAAAAGAGAGAGAAGTGAAAGTGAGTGAAAAACATTTGCTGTCTTATTTGCCCAACACCACTCACCTGTCATCCCTAACTGACAGATGTACTACAACTTTTATAATGAGAATTGGATGTTCTTTCCATTACTAGAAAAGAAAATACACCATTCCATTTTAAAAAATCGATTGACATTGAGAATAGCATTTCAAGGACGAGTAAAGGCCGATATCTTATGTCTCGCTAAGAGCACTTCAAATTTTGTATGAAGCATGTTTTTTATTTTCCCCTTCGTTTAGGAGGAAAATAGGCGCGACGCTATAAATGCCTCAGCCTGTGTATATATATATACACGAAATTTGTATCCTATTATAGTTAAGGTACATTGATGACATATTCGTGATATGTCTCAGAACCTCTCGATCAGTTCCTTACTAATTTTAACTCCAAATTTTCAATCAAGTTCACTTCTTCTCCCCCTCTCAATGCTGCTACGTTACTAGATATTGGTATTTCTTTATGTAATGGCTCTTTTCTTGCGTCCGTGCGCATTAAGCCTACCAATTTACAACAACATCTTCATTTTGATAGTTGTCATCTCCTGCATACCAAAACATGTCTTCTTGCAATAGAACTCTAGCATTTCAACATATAGCGATTACAAATATGTGACTTTCTCTTAATGTTTTATCCTTTTCTCTTTTTCTAGTTACTGTTATATATATATATATATATATATATATATATATATGTGTGTGTGTGTGTGTGTGTGTGTGTGTTTGTCTATTAACGCTCTAACAGTCGCAATTTTAATTTTATTTCTCATCAAAACTCAGTATATACCATTGAAATAAAATGATAAAAATGGCTTCTGAAAACCAAAGAAGTTAGACTATAAATAGGGGTTTGCCTGAAATCCAAAATTTCAAAAAAAATGCTATCAAACTCGTATATGTACCATATAAATAAAATAAGCTAAACAGTTTCTGAAAATCAGGGAAATCGGACCATTAGGAGTGGGAATATACATGAAAATCGAATTTTTGTAATCGCCGAGGGCTTTGGTTAAGGTAGCCCTAGGGGAGGTGTGCCATACGGGAGGGTTGTTATTGTTAGCAGGATATTGGCGACAAGCGATAAACGCGTTTGTGTCAGGTGAAAGAGTATGGAAGAGTCTGCGCAAGCGCATGGAGGAATAATTAATCTGATTTACCCTACAGATAGCGGCCATCCGAACGGGGAATGCTGGAGCTATACGGACGATGTGTAAATCTCAAGCGGTAGCGTGGTGTATTTTATCAGCCTTGATAGTGTAAAGTGTACAATAAATGCAGGCGGATAGAACACAACGGTTTCGGAACACAGAAAAAAAGCAACCGTACACTTAAAATTAATTATGTAGCTTAAATGTTAATTACATTCCGTTTTTAGTTGTTATACAGCTAAGTGCAATTAGAAACGTTAAGCTAACGATATAACATGTAAATGAAATAATAATGATACGGGAAAAAGCATATACTTTTAATCCTGAAAGTTATGCTTTTATTAAATACACATGCATATCATCAGCTAGCGTTACTCGTTTTTACTACATTCTCTTCGTTAGCGCTCTGTAATAACGTTCCCAAATCTAACTTGCTGAGGAATTCGCTTAGTTTACGCGATCCTGTGTGACATGTTTTAGTCGAAGGGGATATAAAAGGTTCTCGGTCCAGCTATGAAGGAATGAATTTTTAACTTGATCATTAATCTTATTTTTCAACAAAATCTGCGTTAAAATCAATACATATATTCCAGCAATGCTCCAATACCACTTCCCTCCCTCTCAGTAATATATAATCTTTCTCAAAGTAGTCCTCGTTGGATACAATGAACTTGTTCCAGATTTCTGTCAGTCTTTAAAAACATACTGGAAACTACTTTTTGACAGGGCCTTCAGAATCATCTCTTCAGCCTTCACCACTGCATTCCGATGATGGCAAATGCCTCCCACGAAGGTGTTTCTTCAGTTTGGTGAAGAGGAAAGTCACACGGGGCTGAATCACGATACACACCTAGTGAGGGACACAGTTCACGTTGACCTGTTCAGAGTTGCTTGTTCGTTGTGAGGCGGATGGTAGCGATTTCTGTAGACCAATAAAAACAGTCCACTGAAAGACATAAGATTTTTTTCCCTATATCCTCAGCTTGTAAGGTCATGACTACAATTCATCGATAACTTAATGATCGAAGTGTCGCCTCAAGTTGAAACAATTAACTGACAAAACTATTCAGAAGTTTTTCCGGTGCATTTATCCTTACAGAAATGTGTCCAGGTTCTAGCAATTGCAGTCTTTCCTTGCTCACCCTACAGCACAGGTTTTGCAACATGCGATTTCCGTCTCTTTGGATCCCTAATAGACACAGTCCGCGGAGGACATTTGACGAAAACGAGGATGTCATAGCAGCAGTTTGAACATTGTTGAAGACAGACTTGCAGAATGGTACCGCGAAGGTACACAAACTCTGAGGTCTAGGCGGCACAAAGTCATAAATTGTGTCCCTAATGTAAGACATTTTCACCAATTTGTTCATACCAGCATGTTCTGAGCTAATCTATTTTTTTTTTTTTTAATCGTCAGATAAGAGAGCGGCAAGATGAACGGTGATTGCGATGACGTGAGGTGACTGACACGTTGGTTACAGCATCTGCCCTGGTCCAGCATGACGACATCTTCGTCCCCTAAGACGTCCTTCTGCAAGATAGGCCTATGTTCGCGACAGAAACCCCTCAAAGTGATGGTGCTCGGCCAAGCTGGCGTGGGAAAATCCGGTGAGTTCATTAATAGTGAAAACATTGTTTTATTCCGTCTACAATTGTGTTAATAAAAAGTATATTGTGCTTTTTTCGTACCTGTGAGTTTTTTTGTATCAAAATAAGACTTCTCCCAAATTTTAAGTAAGTACCGTATTTCCAAAATATTGTTTGGTTAAAATATTTACATAATTTTCCTGATCATATCTCAAGTGCTAGGAATATACATAAAAGTTTGAACTTTAGTTTAGATGAAAATAGTTTTCCTTTCTTATTTTCTCAAAATCAGTTCTGAGTGACCAATCTTGTTTTTACCTCAAAACTTCAATTAAAGTCACATTTGCTCTTCTCTCTCCAAAATTTGGAGATTTTTATTACTTTTATTACGGAAAGAATTTCCAAGTAAATTTTACTATGCAACCAATAAAATTTAAATGTGGACATTCTTTGGAAATGAGAATACTGTGTGAACATTCTCTTTCGATAGGTGTGGGGCTGAAAAATCCAGCGGTTTAGACGATGGAACTCGTGGATTTCAGAGAGAACTCTCAGAGCAGGATGTGATGTGCAGGGTGTTTATTTCTTCAGGCAATTTCCGTCGTCAACAAATTTGACCATTCACCTCGACCTGGGATCTAACACAAAACTTCCTCTGTCCTGCTACCCACGCTCTACCGCGTTTTTTGTCGCTCTCCACAAAACTGACTGTTTACTTAGAAATTTGGACTTCTCTCAATTTCACAAAGTGAAAGCGAAACCATATGGTCAATGTGAGAACAAGAAGAAAATCTTGAGCTCAAGGGTTCATTTCCAAGCACATCGAATATTAAAACATCTCTAATATCGCTAAAGCCATTTAATGGGGCATTAACATTGAAACCTTCATAATATTTAAAATATTAATTTTCAAATAAATAATACATCATGGAATATTATTTAACTCTTCTCTCTCCCGCAAATTAAGTACAAGAGCTGTTCAATAAAACTGGATCATAATTTTTTTGACAACATACCTTTATTCATCCATATAATTTAGATGACCTTACTTAAAGTAGTCCCCATTAGATGTAATGCAGTCCTAGAGTTGCTGTCAGTCTTCAAACATATGCTGGAAAGCAATTTTGACAGGTTCTTTACACGGGACTAAGTCTGGACTATAGAGAGGGTGAGGGACATACTTCATATTGATTTATGTTAGATATTCACTAACAATATTTGCAATGTACACCATACAGTATCCAGCTTGTTGCGTTTTGCAAGTGTCGGTATAGCCTTGCAGAGTTTTTAGGACATCTCTAGTAGTATTGCCCAGTTACAGTTGTGTGTGCAGGTATAACAAAAAATGAGATGACCGTAACTTCACAAGAGAAGTAACCACTTGGAGTCGGTGATGATGGAGGTTTGCACACAGAACTATTGTTTGCTCTCAGTATCGAAATGGTGTAGTCAAATTTCATCAACAGCTATTACCTTTGAAGGAAACTCTGCATCTTCCTGTAATATCATCTACAACTGCTTGCAAGCCTGCACACGAAACATTTATTTGTTCGGTAATCAGCTGTCTTGAAACCCACCGTTCACAAACACGTCTCATGTGCAACTTTTCAGTTACCAATGTGTGGGTGGCACCCAGTGAAATTTTCAGAATCTGAAAGTGTTCTTGATGTTATTCGACGATCCTCTCTCCACCATGACAGCAGCGGTGTTAATGTTTTCTTCCGTTAGAGTACAAACAGGAGCGTCAAGTTCACCTTCCATTAAAACTGATTGCCTCCCCTCTTTAAAAAACAGTGAACCATCTTCGAATTGTAGTACAGGGAAGAGCAAACTCTCTATATCTCAGATGAAGATTTGCTGAAACGAAGGAAGAATTTCGGAGTAGCACATGCCATCTTCATTTTGCTGTGGGCGGAACTGAACATGTCTCAATTTTCACCGCTCTCATAGGAGGGAGCCGAAATTTTCTTTAATAGTGTATAATGCATGTTTTTACTACTGGTGGAGGACACTGATGATACATGAGTTGAAATGATAAACTGGGAAAGGATTTTTTAAGGAAGGAAACGTTCCAGGCCTAAATTTAGGGTACCTTCCCGGCATTTGCCATTTATGAGGACTGAGGAAACCTGGAAAAATTCTGTTAGAGAGGAAGATCCTGGCGGGAATCGAAAACATTGTATTTAGTGCTCTTTTAAACATTTTGAAGTTTTAGAGCTTTTATATGGTTGTAACACGCAGCCGCGTTTACTTTTTCAAAGCTTGTAATAGCACTTATTTTTGGCTCATGTCTTTATTTAGTATATTTTTCGGTTTATATATATATATATATATATATATATATATATACGTGAGCGTGCCATGCAATTGACTAGACAATTGTTTGTTATATTGGTACATTTTTCTTAAGCATCGTATGAAACATCAAGCCGTTCTTTCAAATAATGTGGGTAATTTTTGAAAAAGGCTCTTAGTGAGCATATTGGAAATTGCTAAACTGTATTCGGTATTGCAATTGAAATACGAGAGTTGGAGTTACTTCTGGCGGCTAAACCGGAAGTAGAAAAATCTCAGTGATATCACTTAGTATACGGCTATTCACACACCGATTTTCATGTTACTGAACCCGTGCTTCAAAAGTTATTTGCGTTATCAATGGAAGCTCTTTAACAGCGTTCCATTCAATGCAGGATGTGAAACGACCGATAAATTTTGCTCAAAGGCCTCTTCCCTCATTCTTGAGGTAAATGCACGACACAGGACCCACTGCTTTCTTCTCTTCCGAAGGAAACCATACTTAGGATTTTTACTCCCGAAAAAATGCATCGACCGTGGAAGAGATTGAACTGGCGATTTTGGGTTTAAGAGGCAAGTGTAGACCACTAGACCACTAGGACCGACATCATTTACGTCGAACTTTTAACTAATCCTGCACAGCTTATGTATGTACTACATTTTTATTACTTCGTTGTTATGTGCATTTCTTGTTATGTTTGTTTATTGTTTCAATTTCTTCTCCGTGCACAAAAAATGTTGGGTTTCTATTAAGTCTCCGATTTTCATATTCCTAGTTTTCTGGTTATATACTCCATACTTGAAATAGTCGTAAATATATTATTGCAAAATTAATAACTACTGTGTACTTTGATGTGGTTGAGTTGGTAGACCTGCCAGCAGTTGTGGAGAGAATTGGTTCATGCCTATATCCCCGCATTCATATTCTAATCCCAATGTGCAGCCAGCTCTAAATGTATTTTGTTTCTCTGAACTTTATTCAGAGAGTGAAATTGTAAAAGGAATCCTTTCAAAATGCACGATATTGTATTCTGGTCAAGGAGACTTCTTTTAATTAAACGCGTTATTCTACACGACAACACCCATTGTCTAAGCAAAAGTTTAATTCAACAAATCTGCTTACAGTTCCCTGGAAGCTGTTGTTTTTCCAGAGAACGCGGCACATTGGTCTCTGAATTTATCGCAAATCGCACCCAGACACAGTGACATGAAAAAAAGGGGAACAATTCTGTATACACTCACAGCTCTTCTTGCATTCCAACTAAGCAAATCTTTTCCTCCCATTGATCGGAATTGTTGGCTGAAAACAGCGCATCACCGATTCTTCTTGTGTGTAATGGAAACAAATTAAAATGCCAGGGAGGTGAAGAAACAGGGAAATAAAGAGAAGCTTAATTTAAGAAAGTGGTAACAAATGCTGATAATTAAGGCACTAATATTATGAAGGAGCTCAACAAAGGAAACTATAATATTAATATACAATTTCTATTATATTGTTGTATTTAACTTTAATTTTTTTGTTTTAATGTGTAATGTACACGTGGAACAAGTTTCGCTGTAGCCCCCTCTGGTACGCGCCTGTGAGAGGTGTGCAAGTTCCGCCTAAACCTAATTGGAGGTGAAATATGCTGTTCTATTCATCTCAACAAATCTTTAGAGGAGACCTATGGAGAATTTGTTCTTCCCTATAGTACAGCTCGAAGATAGTTTAAAATCTTTTAATGGGGGAGGCAGTCAAATTTTAAAGAAAGATGGGCTGTTCAAATAACATTATAAGATCACCTTCGATCCTGAGAGTTGATAGCAAATAACAGCTCTGTATGGAAATTTGCATCATTACCAATCTAAAAAAACCAAACAAAAGTGTTTACTTCTGCTGGGAAAGTTATAGTCATCTCATGTTTCGATCAAGGAATGGTTTACTAGCATGTCGCAACTGCATACACAACTGTAGCTGGTCAATATTACAGAGATATCCTGAAAACTCTGCAAGGCCACGTCACACACTTGCAAAAGGCCACATTTCGTGCAACAAGCTTGTGCTGCACCACGATAATGCACGGCCTCACATCACAAATGTTGTTGCTGATTATTCACAAAAAAAAAAAAAACAATATGCAGGGTGTCCCTTACCCACTCCATTGTCCATATTTAGCCCTGCGTCACTTTTTTCTTTTCCCCAAATTGAAGAAACACCTTCGTGGGAGGCATTTTTATGAGCAGCAACAGCAGTAGTGAAGGCTGTAGAGGCGATTCTGAAGTATCTGTCAAAAAATGATTTCCAGCATGTCCTTGAAGACTGGAAGAAAAGGTGCGTCGTATCCAATGGGGTCTACTTTGAGAAAGACCGTAAAGTATGTTGTCAAAAAAAAAAAAGATTATTATTTATTGAATAGGTCTCGTACATTAACTAAAAAATTATGTTACATTTTCCATATGTTTTTGTGAGGCTTTTTACTTGCTTTCAGATCTTCTTACTATCTAGGAAGTCTTCCCCAAAAATACAGAAACTTTAAGAGTGGTTCTTATTACATACATAGAACAAATATCACTTGATACCTACAAGCAACATATATACGTGTTTTATAATTAAATAAGAATTGGTTCTGAAATATCCTGGCCAATACTGAAATATACTTCTGAAAAGATATTTTGGTCTGCCATGCTAAGTTTTCTTCCAAAAAACAAAACTGCTATTTTCCCGCAAAAAAAATGTATTTTAGTTTTTAGAGTGCCCTTAAAAACATTTCTTGACAGCTAAATGTGTGCATGTTTGGTTTTGGCGGCCAACCTGTACTTTAAGTGTAATTTAGTATGAGATACTTTCAAGTTTAACTAAAAATCACTGTATCTATCAATAACAAGCAGCTAAAGCATACCGAAATGCTTTTAATATTATTAGCATTAGCAATTTTCATTTATTAGAACATTCTCATCCAATAACAAGTCATGTTGTGTTTTGTGTCAGCTCTGGTAGTTCGCTTCATCACCAGACGCTACATTGGCGAGTACGATCCCAACCTGGAGAAGGTCTACACATTCCACACGGTCATGGACAATGAGATGGTGTTCTTCGAGATTCTCGATACCGCCGGACAACCCCATGTAAGTACTGTCAACTTCTGACAACCAAATATCACTAGTGCAGAAAGAGAAGGCTTTCCTGATGAAATCATTAGAGCTGAGTAGCTAATATCTTGCCGTCCATTAATTGTTTCCGGCTTATGGCTGCTGTATGTGAGTTCGTTGTCATACAGAATCAGGACATCACGAATGGGTTGCCGGCATCTTTTGTAGCGATTGGTGGCTCTCACGTCGTCCAACAGTTGACTGTAATACGCCACATCCAAAGTCCTTCTTTCTGAAGCAAATTTATTAATAATACGGTTTTGGAGTCCCAAAACACTCGCAAGAACTTTACAAGCTGACAGGCGATTTTTGGGATTGACTAGGCATCCTCCCCGCTGCTTCTGCACTCCATATTCGTTTTCTTGTAGTGTATTCATGTCTCATCACAGGTCACAATTCCGGACAAAAATTGCCACCTTGTTCCTCAGCAGAAGACTCTGACTGATGTCCTTTCGAACATTTTTCTGTTCATTTCTGAGGAACGGGGACACACCTCGCGTAAACTTAATTCTTCACAAATAATGGCGTATGCACATCCACAACTTATACCCACCTCTGAAGCGTTTTCGAGCACACTTTGACTTTCGAGCACACCTTGACGTCGATTCCTTCCACCAGATCACAAAAGTGCCGAATGCTGTCTTGAGTGACCTTGTCCTTGGATGATTGGTGGCTTTCATTTTCCACTGCATCACGACCGCTGAGGAATTTCTTGTGCCAGTCAAACACTTGCCTTCGTGAAAGCGAAGCTTGCCCGAAGTCTGCACAAACTGTTGGTAAGTTTGATTGGAAAACGGATGAACCTCTTGCTCAGACAGCGCTACTGCCGATGCAACTACCAATACAGAAGTATTCGTTGGTTCGTTCTTCTCCATACATCCCCAACTAACTACCACTGTGGCCCAGCCCCTCTCGCCATTGTTTCCTATCCCAGAGAACAAAAGTTCGGTTTAATATTGAATGACACCTGTATATATGAAAACATTTTATTTTCAAAAGTAAACAGTCCATCACATCAAAATTTTCAGTAAATGCAAAATTGTCCTTCCGGAATCATTTTCCATACACTGCGGTATAAAGTGTCAAAGTAAACTAAAGTTTTAAGAGAAAGCAAGGGGCCGAGAGCGAGTGAAACAGCTAATATTAGGAAGCCTAGTGCAGGAATGAAGAAGGTACAGCGCTATACAATAAGATTTTCAAATTCATATACTTCACTTAACTATTATTTCGTATTTTTATTAATCCTGTGTATACAGAACACGAATGGCCCTCTCTTTCACTTGTAGAACAATGGTAGCTAGTATTATCCATGATATCTGTTTTAATTTCGCTTCATTATGGCATTAACTTGCTAATTTGAAAAGGGAACTTCATTCAATTTACAACTCAATTTGATAACACAAAGCAGAACGTTAAAGTATATGTGGCAAATGAATACTAAACCTCCGTACAAACTGCTAGCTGGAAGGATTTAAAGGGATGGAAAGCGTCTTAACACTGAAACACTGAAAGGGATGAAATTTCCACGCTACAGAGATGCTTCGGTTGCGGCACTCATTTTCATTGATTAATTCTCCCCATTCAGGTTTGCACCTCAAACAAAAGCCTTTTGAGCTTGGTGTGCGTTTTGTGGCCTCTCAAAAGCTTCTAAGTGTGTAAATCATAATATTTCTTATTCTCTTCCAACTTTTGTTTTTGTGGTATAGGTAACAAATGTTATCGATGACTTGCATCGTTTTCAAATAGGATACAAAATGTAATCAATTCGTCAAAAATCGCTAAGGCATATGAAATTAGGCATAAATTAGGCATACGAATGTTGAACAACCACAGAGTTCGATTTTGAGCCCAGTGACATTTCTGATAAGGTAAGTTTATGTAACATGCTACAGATAAGGCATAGTGCACAATTATGAAAAAAGAATTGTCATAGTATATATTACTATGTTCTGATTCAAGGTGTACCAGAAAGTGCCAGTCGTGGTGGTGATAGGTACTTTTAACCCTGCAAAACAGGCATCTTACTCCCTATATATGTACAAGATGTCACTAATTGTGGGGGAAGGTGCCACATGTGATGGAGACGATTCATGTAAAACAAATAACGTGAAGTATTTACGATATCTGTCAACCAATGAAAATGCACTATTCCATCCATCTTCCAGGGTAATTCATTATGGTATCGCATAACCATTGTTTCGGAACAGCTGCCTGAATTTCCTCGTTGTCAAAAATGTTAACTCGCATCGAGTTTTTAATGTTGAATAAGGATAATTAGACGAAACGAGATCCGATGAATATGGTGGGTGCGGCACAACAATCAACCGTGGTGATGCCAACATTTCGGTCGTAGTGTTGCTGGTTGTGGGGCCACGCATTGTCATATTGGAGGAACACCCATGTCGATCGCCTTTGCTGAATCTTGCATCTAAGCCACGCAGAACATCTCGCTATTGACAGTACATCCTTGCGGACCTACTGATTGCATGTAATACACGCATGGATTGGTTTATGGCCAGCTGGATCACCAGATCTGACACTCATGCACTTTTTCTTCTGTGGTCACGTGAAAGCCTAGTGTACGTGGCTCCTGTCGGACCTATTGCTAGAATTGTAGCAGCCGCTGACGGTGTGCGCCAATCTCCTCGGATGCTGGAGTGTGTGCAACAGTCCATGAGGCATCGCTGTGAAGTTAGTCGTGATCATGGCGCTCGACATTTTGCACATTTACTTTAAACCATGCAACATATAATTTGGGTTTGTTCATGCCATTTTTTGTAATTTTTGGTCATCTATCCTTAAAAATAAACTATTACAATTGTCAGATTGACGAGTAATTGATTAATTGGAGGCAGACTGTAATGTAAACACACTCTACAGCAGTCAAATGTTGTGTTTTATTTGGAAACAATCATATTCCGAGTAAAAAGATACAAAGCGGTTGAGTTATTACAAAAAGAAAACAATGAAATTGCCCGGTAATGAGTTACCAGAGACCATGGTCTCCTTATATCAAACACTCAGAAAACATCCCTGAATAACTTTCTAAAGTTTGTCGGTAGATTCCTAATTCATCCTGTTTATTATAATAAATATTATAAAATTTCCTTCTGGATTTGTTCTATCTAAATCCAATATGCCACACATGCACGAAGAACTTATGGGCATAAATTCAAGAAGCCTGGGATGTTGTAGCCTCTCGTCCACACTGCTGTAGAAATCTGACATCATCTATACCCCAAAGACTGAGGACAGTTATACATGCTGAGGGTTCATGCACCCGATATTATTATCAAGTTTATTTCTATGTGTTTTCACCGTAGAAGATAAATGTTTCTGTTGCTGTATTTATTTAGTTATTTGTAAAGAATACCCTAGTTTGTGATTGCGTTTTTGTGTACTAGGTAATGCCATAAAATTCAAATGATACGTTTAAATATAGTATGATATTAAGGCAACATAATGTTCCACATATACATTTAAAAACCAATAATAAAAATACAACAAAAACGTTGTGTGAGATTTGAACCCAGCACTTTACGCAGAACAGCAATGCCCAGCCACCCCCACTCTACCCTAATGTACTCTTTCCAGATGCTTATTATTGCGACCATTACATTTACAGGCAAAGAGCCCACTGTAGTGTGTCAGTTGCTGCATGCATGTTGTGAATACAGCGTTTACGGACGTTCCCGAGTTCTCCAATCGACGCTTAGAATCTGCGGAAGACACTTTTTTGGTCAAGGGCCTTTTGTACAATCCTTGAATAGTGTTTAACGCCAGTTTTTTCATGAGATGAAATGGTAGATTAGGAAAGGATTTTTTGGAGAAGAATGTATTCCAGGACTAAGTTCAGGGCACTTTCCGGGCATGAGTGAGAAAAACTTGCAAGAAATTGTAGTCAAGAAGAACAATACTTGCAATATTAGAACCGCAAGAGACCATGCCTTAACGACCTCGCCCACACTTACGGTGTACAGTCCGATTATCATATATCAGTTCAAGTCATACGTAAAACACAAAGTAATAAGTATTTCAATATTACTTATACAGTTCCATAGCACGAAGGCACTACCTCTGAAGACGCAACTGATCTATGAAGCTGAACATAAACTCTCGTTGTAAAGTTTACATTAGTTAGCGCGCTCTCACTAAAATGAATGTTATTTTTTCAGGAAAGCGAGTGTCTCACGCTAGAGGCAAACATAAGATGGGCAGAAGCTTTCATCCTGATGTACTCTGTGACTGACAAGTGTTCCTTTGACGAGTGCAACCGACTCAAGTTCCTCATCAACTACAACAAGAGGCGCAGAAGACTTGGCTCCAACAGTTCTAAGGTATCTCCCAACAGTGCCATGTTTGATTCTGTCATGTGAAGACATGACAAAAGCAGCCAACTCTATGCTGATATTTGTGTTGCAGGAGGCCGTGACTGATGTGCCTGTAGTACTGGTAGGTAATAAGACTGACCAATGGGGAGACCGCATGGTCTCTCTGGAGGATGGCCAGAGGCGAAGCAAGGAGATCGGCTGTGTTTGTTTCCATGAAATATCCGTAAGAGAAAGTATAGAACAGGTGAGTTACTCCCATTCCCGGAAACTTGGTGAAACAAATGTGCGATTGTGAAAATTCTCGGCGTCTATTGACAGTAATCTTAATTCGCAATTTCAAACAAAAAATATTTTGTTACTAAATATAGTATTTTATTCCTTGAAACGGCTTCAGAATTTTTGTGCACTCAATTTAAAAAAAAAATTACAAAATGTATTAACACTGACTATACCGTGTTTTGATTACTGCGATATTGTGTTAACTGACATCACAACAAATCTTGGACAAAGGCTACAACTTGTTTATAATGTTTGCGTTCACTACGTAAATCAAATTATATCCTCCAGATTTTGAAATGTTATCCTGGCATGGACCGGATGCTACAAGGAAATTACCCTCTCTCAATCTTCTGCGTCAAATTCTATGTCCCTCAACTCTGCACTACATTCCGACCATTTTCACTCCCTGTCTTCTAATTGTAATCTAAACAACGATTGAATATCAATCCATTCTCACTCTTCCTTTTCTTCATTCTTCTCGCTCTGGAACTTTCTGCCGTCTATATCAAGGACTGCCGATTACAACGACAATTTAGAATATTATTTATTTGGAGAATGTAACATTTAACGAGTGAAATGCCCTGTTAAGGGTTAAGGTCTCCTGGGGTAGCTAATCCACTTGAGTTGAGTTACACTTCAATCTGAAACAATGACGGCATCGTAGTTGTGTTGACACATATTCTCTTCATACTGTACACCAAGTGTTTATTCTTGACTCAGTGTCTCCTGCAGGTATACCTGTCTGTGCCCAATGTGCTCTGTAGTATTCTTGAAGATGTCTGCCCATCTTGTTCTTGGTCTGCTATTTCAATTTACTGATGCGTGGTGGAAATATGTGCACATTTCGCCAGTCTTGCCACGTGCCCCCCCCCCCCCCATTTCATTTTGAGTTTCCTTGCGTGCTGAGCTACATCTTCATTGGATTTGTATGGGTATCTCATCATTTAGCAAGTATTAAGCTCAAATTATTAATGGTATCAACTGTATTGCCTGTACAGTATATACTGAAATAGAGAAGAATAGAAGAGAGAACCTTACGGTCTTAGCTTCGTCAGACGAAATACTCGTAAATATAATATAATAATTATCATCATTATAGTACTTATTAAATTTGAGGAAAATTTGGCAATTTTGCCAATATCAACAGAAAGAATTAGCCATTAGACACAAGATAAAGTTTTAGAAAACCTTGAAGCCGGGGTATTACAAGTGTCTCTAATTCCGAGCTCTAACACACTAACCGCGCTTCCATTAGATCAATATTCAATCACTCTAAGAGCTTACAAATGAACACAGAACTTAAAAATATAAGAGTATTGATTTGAAAAATGCTTTTATCTCTCAACGTACACTGTGGCAGAAGACATTGAAATCCATCAACATAAAATTATTAGAGCTGTTGTCAGCACCAGGTATTTACTGTCCTTTCTACGGCTTCATCATCAGGAAAATATTCACTCGAAATATGAAGTTTAAGAGGGTCGTACAAAAGGAAATCCCTTGAGGCTTGAGAACTTCCAACTTTAAGTTTCACAACGCTCATTGGTAATGTTAGCCGCATGAGGACGCGCATTATCATACAATGGTCGCTTCAGTTGAATGGGTTTGCGAAGTTTCCTGAGGATTTTACAGCAGGAGTCGGCATTTGCCGTTAGTGCGGTTAGCATCACTTTCCCGAGGGATGTTATCATTTCAAACTTTTCCCCCCTCCAGCAGGCGACGCTTTCTTTATATATCGGGCTGGTAATGTAAACCCAGGACTCATCCTTCACCTGTAACAATTTCGGCTAGCATAACGTATCCTTCAGTGTGGTAGCCATCGAGATTCTGTGATACCAGATCCATTCATAGCATTTTGAGTTATATGGTGAGAATGCGTGGCAGCCATCGTGCACAAACTTTGTGGAAACCTAACCTACGAGGGTAGGTCCATAAGTTTCCGGCCTAACCATTTTCTGAGTATGATAAAGACAAAAACTACATTTCACTTTTCAATATAGTTGCTCTTTATTACAAAACACTTCTCACGTCTTTGAATTAACGTTTCAATCCCTCCCCTAAAATAGTCAGCAGTCTTGTCTGCAAAATGGGCATAAACGGATTCCATCACTTCTTCGTCACACTTAAATTTCCTTCCTCCAAGGGCTTTCTTGAGTTTTGAGAAGAGAACTCAAGTCACTCGGAGCTAGATCTGTACTGTAAGGTGAATGGTCGATTTCCTTACGCCCCGTTTCTTCACAGTTTCCTTTGCAACAAGATCTGTGTGCACAGACGCGTTGTCGTGAAGAAGGCGCACACCACCTCTCAGCTTTCCTCGCCTTTTCTCTTTGATGGAAGCACGTAGTCTATGCTGTAAGTTAGCCTAGTACTTCCCGTTTACTGTAGCGTTCTTCTCCTTGAAGTCAATGAAGAGTATTCCGTCACAGTCCCAAAAGACTGTGACCATGATCTTCTTGGTTGAGTAAGTGACCTTGTCTTTAGAGACGGTGCTTCACCAGTTTTACGCCATTCTATTAATTCTCTTTTGGACAAGGGATCATAGTAGAGGACCATAGTTTCATCTCCTGTAACAATGGTTTGCAGAACTTCTCCCTCGTTGCAACGGCAGAGCTCAAAAAATGCCGGACAACAGATGACTCGTTGCTGCTTTCGGACTGAGGAAAGAAGTCTAGGCACCCATCTTGCACTAACCTTATTCATGTTTAAACTTTCACGAATAATTGGAAGGAAGTAGTTTTAGAAAGACCAAACCTTGCTGATATTTCTATAACTTTGAGTCCCGGTCTTCCATAATTTCTCCTTCCACAAGAGCGATGTTTTCAGGAGTGAGCACCTCCAAAGGCCGACCTGCACGCTCTTCGTCTTCAATGCTTTCTTGACACTTTCGAAAAAGTTTCGCGCATTCTTTTACGGTATAATATGAGGGGGATGCTTCCCCATATACACCGTCCAAAATCGCTGTTTAATTTCATTTGGGGTAAGCCCTTCTTTTGTGAAGAACTTAATAACAACTCGACACTCCATTTTGAATATGTCACAATTTTCTATACATAGCATTCTTTATGTAACTATATCTGAACAACTGAACACAGCGGAGCGGAAGTTACAACTGCAATTTTTTACTTAACAGATAAGGTATAACACCATATACGGGTTTTGTAGAGGCGATAATCCTCATCGTCGAAGCCAGAAATTTATAGACCTACCCTCGCATCATGTATTTTGAGGCAGGCCATGCGGTGTGAATAACCAATATTGTCTATAGTTACCATCTGTCTGCTCAGTTTATATCTTCAACTGGTTGCAAGTTCACCTCTAAGGCAATCTTCGTTCGCCGGCCAACACACTCATCTTCAATATGTGTCTTCCCATCAGAAAAATTCTGCACCTGGTTGAAATCAGCTTGACGTGACAGGCATGTCTCACCGAAGATGGGAAGGCTTTCTTTGTGAATGTTTTTTGATTCCATACCTTTTGCCCACAATAATCGCACAAGGGAGTGCTGCTAGAGAGTTGTGCATTTTCTGAGAGACATCGTCATAATACAATTGATGTTTCGCTATTGTAAACATCAGTGTCTCATGACACATGTCAACATTAGTTACCAGTTTTGTGCTACTATATAGTGCCTCATTCAAAAATGTAGTACCCCACATTCCCTGCACATCTTATTGCACATCAATGAACGAAATGCTTCAGAAGTAATTTCGGTATTGCAGGACTTTAACTAATATGTGTATTTTATTATGTATATTTTTGAGCAACGAGTATACGACATGTAAAAGAGTATTAGAGAAGGAAAATGGAATGGTTTGTCTTATCAAATGTAATATTGTTGTTGATAATATGGTATGCGTCTTATCGATAAGTTTTAAGACATTAGGACCGGAGCACCCCTGTGCTAGAGGTTGTAATGGAGAATAAATTATCCAGTTTTGTATATTATTGGCGTAACACAAATAATTACTGTAATCATTGTCGTTACTGTTAAGGTCTGAAAGTGGTGACGTCTCGAGTCCAAGGAGAACATTTTTGTGCCATGACACGCACAGTGTATTGTGATTTTTGAGTACCTCTAGCCTAGAATTACTCAGGTTCTGGTGTCACAGAATGTATTCTGTCCAACTTTTACTTAATCCAGAACGTCTGTTTCCAGGTGTGGGCTGTGTTTCGGGACGTATGTCGCTTCTGGAAAGTGCACAACAAGTTCCCCAAGCTGAAAAGATCATCTAGTGACCTACATCATGCGGATCACGTTGTCAGTCCTGATTCTAGTGGGATCATTTGTGCGTCCAAACTCGCCACACCAAACGGTGTCACTCCTACGGCTAACGGAGGCCCTCCGTCCGTGTCTCCGATCATGATGCTCGGTACGAATATGCTCCGTCAAATAATACAGAAATATCAATGTGCTCAGGCAATGCTGGAAATTGCTTACCTTCATTTTTCGCTGGTATTTAATGGGGAATTACCCATGACCTTTATTAGATCTTTTTGAGAAATTGACGCATGTCATTTCTCCAGTTGTCTAAGCTATGTAGATACCTTCTGTATTATTCGCTAGAAATAACAATCAAGGGGTTAATTGGGAGAGCAGATGATGACATTTCAGGTGCATTGGTGCCCGAACGCACCAATATTATATACGTAATTATAAATGTCATTGCTTTACATTTTTAACTCAAAGTTAAACTATTTTTGAGTGCTTACATGTACGTATTTATTGCTGTCACAAGCAGCTTTGGCATAAAATTTACACCTGTATTCTCTGGTGCAACCCAATCACGCTAGAATAAATGTGGGTACACTTGCGACCTGTTACAATGACATGGTTTACGCTCCGTGATATTTTTGAAAGGTGTTTCACGCCCGTTTTTACTACTGAGGCATCGTGGCGGTTCTTTATGGGGGATTTGTGTACTTCGATATTGCTCATTTTGACATACATACATTTACTGCATTAAAACGAGAAAGCTGACTGAGTTAGAGAAATTAACTTAATATAATACAGTAAATTATGTCAATTTAATGTGCACCTTTTTGTTCAAATGTATTATACAGCATTGTGGTGCGCATTAGAGTCCAGTTCAAGTCCATTCCATAGTTCGCCGATAACTTCATTCAAATTTATCGTTTGTTGCGTCATAATACATTGCTGCAATTCTCGACTTCGTTACATTTATTGTTGGCTTATTATTGCATAGAGCGGTTGAATAGCAGGTAGTTACGAAATGGAGGGCAAACAGAGAAGAATTTTTTTATTTTAATTTACGGGCTCTCTTTAGCGTGAAATGGCCGAAAAATTTTGCTCAGAGGCCTCTTTTTTCACGAGTGAGGTTCTTTATCTGGCCGTAAATCTAAAACACGGGACCGTTCCGAAGGAAGCCCATACTCAGGATTTGTACGTCCGAAAAAAAATCCATCGACCCTGACCGGGATCTAACCCGCGATCTTGGGTTTAGGAAAAGAACATCTTATGATGCTAATCTCTTTATACGGAAAAAATGCAATATTTGAATATGACGTATCCAACTCATTTGTTTTATATTTCCCATGATGCACGAGGCTGCAGGTGGGTTTGATAGAATCAAAGTAGAATACTGTACGTGTAACAGGAAATTGAAAACAGGCGGGAATTGTCAGAAATAGCCGCACAAGGAACTATGTGTAGCTTTTTTCCCCAGCATTTTCCCTTTGTGTGAAAAAATTTTATATGCACTGTAATATATGAGGACATTTTTCAAATTGTCCAAATGCACATAATACAGTAATTTTGTCAATTACTAGAAATAATGTTGTTTTCAGCCATGCATGACTAGGAGTGGGCAGGAAAAAAATTGTACTCCAAATTATGAACAGAAGTGTAATGCAAGCCCAATTAATTAACTGGGTCTGCATCTTGGGGAACGTGATTTCATAAGGATGTTGGAGTGGCTGGCAGCCAGAAACAAAGTATTTTCAACAAGCACACTGCACCTTTTCACGGCAACAACGGCTCTTTTAGGAGCCACCAAATATATCACACAAAGCATTGAAAAAAGTACTTTGAAATGTAACCACAGTGTACACACCTTCAGGGTTTGTGTGCTGTTATAACCATTTGCATGTGCTTGTGTGTGTTTACATTAATAATAAGCATGTGCAATTGTGCTCGATAACATTTCCGCTACCCTACTTCCGCGTATAATGAAAAAGATTGGGTTTTGACTACGGTGATTCTGCATGTGCGATCTGCGTATTCCTTGCTGGTAAACATTAAACAAGTGAGTTGATGGCACGTATTAAAAAATTACCGAAAAAGGTATGTGGCGGCAAGAGAAATTGGCATTATTTGCAACTAAAGGTAATGGGGAAAAATTCACTGGTCCTCGCAAGGGAAGACATCCTGACATTGAAGAAAAAGTTTTGGAGTTCGTACATGAAAGGAGGAAGAACGGGCAGCTTGTCACACCATAAGAAATAACTTTTTCTTCTTTGACCTTCGCCAACTGTCGTGGCAAGAGCAGCACGAGTGGTGAATTTTGTCCTACGTGCACTTATAAATTCTATTTTCTGATTGTTTTATGAAGCGGACATGCTTATCCCTAAGACTTCGTACAGCAATATGCCAAAATATAGTTTCATGATTTTAAGTTTGGGGTGAGCACTATATTCGATAGTGCATAAGATACACGTAAATACGGTATATCTATTTGTGTAATGTTTTCAAGTCAGTAAGGCTGCTTGCTATTCAATTTCATGTAGATATGCCCATTCGGGTATCCATAGCAACAGTATATCTGCTACTTTGAATGAAAAGTAGGTGGTGGCAATGTTAGCAAGTTTGGTTTCATTCTTATAGCTGACGCGCTTCTGTATAGTTGTGTTCGTTGTCCAGGTCGGCGATGGACGGAAGTGGAGTTGGACGAAGAGGAGGAAGAAGCCGAGGAAGGCAAGGAGAGAGAAGCAGCTAGCGGAGGCGACTTGCCACCATTTCGTGGACGTGCCTCTACGGACGGCCATCTGCTGTCACGACCCCGGCGATGGAGATACCCGCCTCCAGCACCTTCCAGCCAGCAGCAGTACGCACATGGGGGCGGCAGAGCTGACCGGAGGATGAGCATCTCCATGAGGGGCAACAATGCGAGCTACTAACGGACACAGCACGTGCGCAATTGTGTCGTCTTATGCCTCATGGCCTTAGCAGCGATCCGACATTTAACACAACCTTTACATATCTGTACTCACGACTAAACTTTTCTCGCGGTTAATGTCTCACTTCTGAGTAAGGGGACCACCTGGGGATATCTGGGCCCTCAGTTCTTTAAATTATAAACAATCAGAATTACGGTTATCGTTCAGAGCAAATTTAGAACGCAACACATATACTGTCAGCTACACACGGTCGGTCCTGGTGGTGTAGCAGTAACCATGCTTGCCTTCTAAACCCAAGGTCGCGGGTTCGAACCCGGCCAGGATCCATGGATTTTTTCGTGACTTCCTTAGGACGGGAAGTAAGCCGCGGTTCCCGTGTCGTACATTTATGGCATGAAAAAGAACCTCAAGCATGAAAAAAGAGACCGCTGAGCAAAATTTGTCGGCCGTTTCGCGCCCTAAATAGAATGGGACGCTGAAGATCTGAGATGTTAAAGATCGTCCTTAAATAAACAAATTAAAAAAAAAGCTACACAGGAGTGAAGTGAGGGCCTGTTAGATAATGACATGGCATTGTAAGTCGAGCTGTACCAAGAATACTGCCCGACAGCTTTATCCAACACCTTCCGGCACTACATGAACACGGTTACGGCTGAACTTTTTTTAAAATTGCGTTTATCTATTTATTTTAAAAAGAGGGGAAAACGACATAATGTAGATATGTCCGAACCAAATACTATTCATTGTGACTTACACCAATTGAATTAGTTTGGAGCAGACTAAAAAATTAAGCGAAAAAATAAAAGAAAAGAAAAGAAAACCAGAGGTTTTATGCCCAAAAAAATCTATCGACCTTGTACGGGTTTGAACCTGCAACGTTGAGCCCAGAAGGCACATATGGTTACCACTCGATCATCAGGACCTACAGAATCTTGAGATTGAAAATAAGCAGTTCATAATATGTTTGGGAGGTAGTGGCACTAAGGTCAAAAAAAAAATACTTAAAGTAGCTACTAAATGTCATAATCCATGAATTTTATAATCCTAGGATGATACGAAGATCACTGCGAAAGTTCTGAGATGAGCAGTTGACTTACTTAAAAGGTATATGACATGTTGTGAACCCATCCCTTGCGAGTAAAACAGCACCAGGTTATACCGCCACGGGTGGCCGAGGTCGTTAAGGCGCGGACTCGTGAGCGGGAGGTCTGGGGTTCGAACCCCGCCAGGACCGTCCTCCCTGACTGAGGTTTATTCCAGGTTTTCCTCAGACCTCATAAATAGCAAATACCGGAGAGGTACCTAAACATAGGCCTGGAATGTTTCCTTCCTTAAAAAAAATCCTCTCCCAATTTATCATTTCATCTCATGTAACATCGGTGTCCACCGCCTGTGGTGCCTCAGTAGTAAAACAGGCGCTAAACACTATTAAAAAAAAAGCGCACCAGGTAGCAACCTTGTCCACTCCAGCATTCCAGAGTGTGAGTGTAGACAGCCCCTCCCGTGCACAGGCAGCCAGTCGTTAATAAGGGGCTGCAGAGAGAGTATTTTCAAGATTGGTTTAAATAAGTCCCAAAGCCTTGAGCGCCTGCAACAGCTTTTGAGAACCTTGATCCATCTAGGGCAACAGTTTACCCTTGGTTTGCGCCATGGAAAAGAGGTTGAACTTCACTGCAAGATGAGAAGGAAAATGGGCATCCGGTAACAGCAGTGACTGAGGAAAACTTTGTCGCTGTGGAAATAATTTTGCGCCAAAACCATCGCTAACATTTAAAGACATCGAGCCACCTTCCAGATTGGATCGCCTACAGTATGAAATAACTGCATGATCATCTTTGTGTCAGAAGGGTTTCCTCCAGTCGAATGCCCCATAACTTGACAGAGGCACGAAAGCGCACCCGTGTCGAATGATGTGAAGGAATGCTACAGAGATTCGACGGAGGGGGCTCTCAAGCCATGTTTCTGTTGTCATCACGGGTGATGAAATATGGGTCTACCAATTAGACTCGGAGACCAAACGACAGTCGGCAGTTTGGAACTTTCCAGATGACGATTCACTAATGAAAGTGAAAAGGGATCTCAGTCTGCCTGCCGAAAACTTTCGACGAGCTACTAGAACGCCATCCAAGATTAGAACTGGGGGGGGGGGGTTCCCTGCTTTATCATGACAATGCCTCCGCTTACACGGCTAATATCACCATCCAGTTGCCAGAGTTCACAGAGACGAGAATGGTGATTCATGCTTTCTACAGTGTTGATCTGGCTTCATGCAACCATTTTCTCTTCCAAGTGATAACATACTGCAAGCGAGGAAAGCGATTTTACAGCCCTGAAGAGGCTATGGCTGCATCTGAAAATGAACGTTTCACCCTTGAGGAAAATGAGTGGCAATGATACTTTGATGATGAGAAAGTGTATAGCGTGCGATGGAGAATACTTTGAAAAGATGCAACAGTCAGAGTGAGTCTACCCGCTCTCAGAACTTTCGTAGTGATAGCAAAAGGATAGCAAATTATATTAGATGAACAATTAGGTGACTGAAATGTAAGAGTAGCGTTCAGTCATTTCCATCCCTATTATAAACGATTGCCTCTCATTTGAAACCATGACAACAGTGCTTGTGTATTTACCAGAAGAAGGAGCTGCTCTGGGCTATATAGCACACACTTTGATCTGAGGGCAGATAACAAACCCTGCATTCAGGTGTCGCTTCCTGATGTCGCAAACAGCTCTATTTCATAATGAATTAAATGTTACCATGTTCTCAATTTTTCTATTGGTCTGTTTCGTTCTGCTAACCTTACTTTTAGAGGAAGTGAGATATTAACTGTTTTGGGGAGAAACTAAGTATGTAAATTTAACCTACAGCATCAAAACGTATATCTAATAGCACCGAGGGTTAGAGAAGAGGTAAGTCAAAGACAGACTTACGTTTGGTTACCATATTCAAAATCAAAAGACAGCTAGTGCACCAGACAAATTTTGAACCCAAGTCTTTCCTCCCCATTAGTAAGTGATACAGTGTGAAACAGTTTGTGAACACGTGGATATTTTTCCCTAGCTAGACGGAGGAGACATTTTATACCGAAACAACAATCAACTACGAGGATCGTTCGGAAATGATTTACCATAGTAGTGTTATGTACTTTATTTATTATGTAACGCGGTTCAATGCACATGGGATCTCTCAATATACTCCCCCATCAACGTCAATGCACCGTTGCTATCTTCATGGTAGCTTCATTATCGCGTCGCGAAACCACTGTTTTGGGAGTACTACACCACCTCTCGTAACAGCTGCCTGAATTTTCTCATTGTTACCTGGCTTTCTATCTTGCAGAGTTCTTCATATTAAGACAAAGTCAACCTGAGCGAGATCCGGTGAATATGATTGGTGTGACACAACAATGAACCCCAGTGATGCCAACTTTGAGGTCGCAGTGTTGCTGATAGAGGCCGCACATTGACATTTAAGAGGAACACTCCTGTGGATCACTTCCTCTTTCATCGTCTAGGCCGTTTAAGGGTCTTGCAGTGCACCTCGCTGTTGACAGTCGTTCCTTGAGGAAGCCAGTACATTAGCAGTATGCATGTGATCATATGCTTGCCCGCACGAAACAGCTTGGGTCAGAACTCCCTGCATGGATTCGATTTTCTTCTCTGGTGTGTGGTAGTGACGCCATAAAAATTTTATCTACTTTCATTATGCATTTTCAGTAGCCGATGACAAACTTCGTCCCTTTTGTTGTTCAAGTTTTGTGCAACTGTACGTTTACAGATCGTGTATAGGGTTACGCGGCAGAGACTGTCTGGCTTTTTATTTCATCAAAGATTATGCGCCTATTAGTCTCGCTGTTGACGGACGACCAGTACTCATCTTCTTGCTTACACGGTATTCTGTGCAGAAGCTTCTCGACCACATAACACAGTTGGACGTCTATGACTTTTTGCAGTTTTGACGCCTTCCTTCCACAGAAGCCACGCAGTCCATCATGTCCACATCCTTCTCTAAATAACAACAAATGAACACTATCCTTTCGCTACACACTCTGCTTACAGTCGCATTCGTATTAGTATCAACCTATCGCCCTAGATTGAGCGGTATTATTAAAGCACTGCTATTGCAAATCATTTCCGAATGCCCCTCGCATTTAAATTGTAGTTTCCAAAGTATTTTCCTTCGATATATGGATTTGCCTTTTGTTCGTGTTCTAAGTGAGAGTTGCAAAATATACCATCCTCTCTATAACGTTTATATGTACAGTTTAACTGAACAGGAGCTCAAGCTCAGTTTTGAGAGATGAAAATGTTCCGCTAAACATAAGTAATGTGTAAATATATGTTGTTGAAAGATGTCTCACATATTTTTCTTGACAGAGCTGCGCGAGTGAACAGAGTAAAAACGGTCACTACATCCAGATAACTTTTGCACAAGCATGTGACATTTGCTCATTCGAAAGAGGACTTGCTTGTCGTATACGATTCTCAAAGTATGCTCCATATCGACAATATATAAGCATTAAGAATGTGGCCTAAGTGATTGTGTCTGATTAAGATGGGTTCATAAGTTTCCTACCTTTCTAAACCCTAGTCTGTTATTTATTTGTAAATAACATGGACGATTTCTTCCGCTTTTCAAATGTTTGCTCAAAGAGTAGAAAATTAAGAAGAGAGCGTATAAAGTGTACAGCTACGAAAAACTGCGTCCGTTTTATATCCCAGGATTTCCTGAATTTATAAATGAACAGTAACAACCCTATAATGTTTGTAGAGATAATAATGAAAATATGATAGATAGGGTAACCGAGATCTGCAAGACAGACATGTGAACGGAAGGTCTGCAATTCGAATCCTGCCAGCGCCGTCCTCCCTGACTGAGATTGATTTCGGGTTTTCTTCAGTGATCACTAACAAACGCTTAGGCCCTTTCATTAAAAATCCTTTTCCAAACCATCATTTCGTCTTGCACATCATCTGAAATAACTCGGTAATAAAACATACAAATACGACGGTAACTATTTAATTGCCGGTATTGAACTAAGTAAAAAGCCACAACCCTGCCTATTTCTTACTACCTTCAATATAAAAGTTGCATCCTCATGAAACCAGTCACGTCAAGTTTGTTTAGAAATGTCATCAACCTCCTCCTCTTCATAACACGCAATTGCTTCTTCCGGACCCCCTTAGATTTTCCTTGACAGTTGGTAACAGTAAAAGCCACAAGAAACCAGATATGAAATGCACGGTGGGTGGGTGCTTCATCTGTGTCACTTCCGTTTCTTGCAGAAATTCCATTGTTTTCGAAGCGGTGTGTATAGAGGCGTTGTCATGGCGAAGCAACAATCCTCGCGAGTCAGACTTCGTTCTTCTTTCTGTTAGCGTTCTGAAGGCTGATAAGGCAATTTGGGTACACCAGTTTGCAGTGGGGTGGGGTGTTATAACTTGGAAGACTCGAGTCGATACCTGCCTCTTTGATTCTGGGTTGTATCAGTAAATCAGCTTTTACTGTCTGAGAAGACGTAGACACCTTGGAAGCTGCCATTATGAAACGACAAACGATTTCCTACCATCCATTTCACTGTCGCTGCTTTTAGCGAATTTCTAAGGAATGTAGCTATCGCAGTTGTACCCTTAAAAATAGTTTTAAATTTTTTCTTCAAATCTCTGTTGATTCTACTTACTAGGCACCAAAAATGACGATGACAAAATTTATGTGTGTGTGTCTGTCGGTGTGTTAACGCTCTAGCATGTGCAATTTTTGTCTTTTTCCTAACGAAACTCGGCACATAATGATCAATTAACAAACAATTTATCAAGTTCGTTCATCAGCAAAATTGAACCATTGGGTCGAGGAAAACCTAAAGCAAAAATTTAAAAATCGCTCTAGCGGTACCAATATTTCTTTTTTGCGCAACTAAACTACCTGTGTGTCATTTAAATAAAATAACAAACATAGTTTCTGAAAATGAGGGAAATTGAACCATTAGGAGTGGCGATATACCTGAAAACCTACATTTAAAAAACACTAGCGGCACCAATTTCTCTGCTCTAGCGCTCTGTTAAGACCTTCACAAATTCAACTTGTTGAAGAATTTGCTTAGCTCCTGCGTGACGGATTTCTTGCGTTTCTATGAGGTTGTTGAGTTCCTAACGAAGACATGCAGAATTCCTGACACTGCGGTGAATGATTCGTTCTTCATTATGGCTTCTACATTAGCGATATTTTCATTTGTGGCTATTGTTGCCGGACGTCCCTTGTCTGTCAAAGCTATTCTTCCTCGTCTAAACTCTGTAAACCAGTTACAGACTTCTGCAAGTGAAAAAGCAAAGTCTGGAAAAGTTTTCTGATGTGTTCATACAAATACATGCTGCAGAAAACTGAGAGGATGTTTCTGTTCTAACTCCAGGAAGGAAACTCGTGGACCCACTCTTTATGTGATTCTCGTATTCTTGAGCAAAAAATAAGAAATAAAATGAAATGCATGTAATCACGGTGACTGGTGTTTTTTGTTTCATGTAACCTTTGTTCACACTCCTTAAGCAATCCTCCATTTAAAAAATACAAATTCTGCCTGTTACAATGTCTAAACAAAATTTAGAAATTAATGCCAAAATATCAATGCTAAATTTTGCCTAAAGCATATTGTTACTGCATTTTCCAGTTACAATTCTTGTTTATTTTGTGCAAATGTCCAAAAACGACACTGTAACAAGTAGCAAGGTATATTAATGAGTACTGCGTTTTATAACTCTTGATAGTGATTTTGCTCATAGGAAGCTATGCCTAACTGTTTCGCCATGTCAGAACTCATAGTACGCATTTGTTGTTTCCTTCGTTATTTTTATTAATAGTAAATAAAATATTTTACTGACCTTCATAGTAAATGCTGCTTGTCCATCACTGTAAGACATTCCGGAATCCTTTGAAAAAGTTTTGAGACCCTCGCAGCAATTCACCTTCCCGAGTACTGTTAACTACCTCCCGGATATTTTGTTTCAGCGCCTCCATGGATTTTATTTCACGTACGGCAGTAAATTTGTATGTATGAATATGCAGACGCTGAATGGCATTATACGCACTGCCGACAGATGCACCAATGTGCTGTGCTAATCGTATCAAAGAATTTCGAGAATTTTCTAATAGAACCTGTTTCATCAAGCTTCTCCGCTGTTAAAACCCGTTCCTGGTTCGGCTTCTTGTCAATGAAAACGTCTTCAGTTCCAACATTGTCCACAAATGTGAAAAGTGCACTTAACGATGGAGATATTTATGGAAATTAAGGATAAAATTATCTTCTAAAATATTTGCACGATTTCTTTTGCACATAACAATTATAAATAAATATATTTCACTCTATGTGCACTAACGATACAAAAATACGCGATAGTGCTCAGTTAAGTATACAGGCCAATTGTAACAGTTGCACTTCTAAGAAGTTAGTAAAACTTGTTATACTTATCTAAAACATCAATGTTGATGTAATAATGTTTTATTTTCACCAAAATTGTGATATTCATTTCCTAAAATTGAAAACGTTGGCGTGATATACTCTATTGAGCAAGCTCAATTGCCCCGCATCGGCGGGCGTTTGCAACTTATAGGAAATCCTGTTCATTCAAACTACAATCGCGTATGGTATTGGGATTCCTTTTGTCAAAGTAGCCAGGTAAAATAAACTAATTCAACAAAATGATGATGCTCTTGCAATCGAAATTTATTTAAATCGCTTCTAAAAAGGTGTTCGTTGGCTTCTTAATAAATGTACTTGATAAAAATAAGAAGAATAGGAATTGGCACAAATTACTAACAATATTTATTGGTTGGAATGAACGATGGCAAAGAATACTCAACTTTTGCAAGCCAGTTTATCTCACTCACTCACTCACTCACTCACTCACTCACTCACTCACTCATTGGACATTGGACAGTTGGCCATTCGCTACTTAATCTGAAAAGTTAACGCTAATAAAGAAGGGAAATCTTTCATTTGTGGTGTAGGCAGCTAATATGAATATGCATTGATGTTTAAAACTTAAGGACGAAGCTCAAAGCAATACATAACATGGTTCATAACTGTTCCAACCGAGCTTAATAAGAGATATTACCAGAGAAACTACAACAACACACAAACATGGCCTGTGGTGAGTATGGTTTGAGAGCTCTTCAGAATGTGAGTCTTCAGAGAGATAGAGAGAGTATCGTTTTTATAAGATTTTCACTGCATTTCACTGGCACTACTAACGATTAAATAGTTCACAGAGCGCATTCAGATGACTTTACCCATGGAGAATAATTGAAAAGCTCATTAAGGGCGAACTATGACAAATATTGCTCAGAAGTTTGACAATATCCATAGCATAGTATCGCGCGCATGCAAAGTCTTCAAATCAACAGGTACAGCTGTGCGAAAGACCAATCACACCGAATGAGGAACACCTAACAAACAGATTCACAGGACTGAAACCTGTGGTTTACTGTAACCAGAAGACTAATGCGTACTGTTTTCCCGGTGTCTGCTCATCGGAGACACCTTTTACAGTGGTACAGAGAACCCAAGGACCGAACAGCAGAACAGGAGAGTAAAATACTCTTTACCGATGAGAGAAAATTTAGTCTCAGCAGTGAGTCTGGGTGCCAGCTCGTGTGGCGAGAGGTTTGAATATCACTGAAAGAGATAGATATGGCGGTCCAAATGTTTTCTTCTGTGGAGGCATTATTTTGGATCTACAGAGCTAATACATATTGAATTACGGCACTGGTGACCGCTATTGCAACTATACCATTATTCCTTACGTGCATCTATTCAAATAGGTTGTTGATTCCGAGTTTGTAGCGATAATGCTAAACTACACAGTACAGCAGGTGTTGAGCATTGTTGGGAAGTGAGGATATTGTACTGCATTTTTCCCTGACCTAAATCCCCTAGAGCATGTGTGGGATGATGCCTTGGGAAGACGCATAGCGGGGAATGTACAAGGGGCGATCATGAAGTTAGTATTTTCACAAAGAACGAAGATTGTACGGTCAAGAGTTTCGGTCCTGAGTTTAGTCCTTCTGCACATATGCACCACACATCCCTCCCATCGATGGATGAACTGCAGCATGCCCTGGTGTACAACTTCTCACTTTGGCTACTGAACAACTGCTCCATTTCTCGATTCGTCACACTATCGTCCTAGAAAGACTTGTCTCAGAAGTGACTGGACATCGGGTCGGTGGACAAAAATGAAATACTCCAAAGTAAACGCATATCTCACTCTCTCGTGTGAAGAATGTGCTGGAACGTTGTCATGCAGCCAACAAATTTCTCTGGACAGTTTTGAACAGTTTCCCGCATCCTTGTTAATAATTTCCAATTATTTATTGGCCTTGCATGCATAATCTGTCAACAACACCTTGGAAATCCCTCCCCAAAAAACACTTAACATGACCTTCCCCGATGAGTCTGTATCTTCGCTTTTTTATGCTGGTGAATCTGCGTGTTTCCACTGTTTGCTCTGCTACTTCGTCTCAAGGTCACAATGATACACCCAACATTCATCCATTGGGATTACGTGCTCAAAGAAGTTGTCAGAACTGCAACATTTCCACAGTCGCTTCCTTTGGGTGTTGTTTTTGCTCAGGTGTGAACAAGCGCGGCATCCACCGGGCAGCTATCTTCGTCATATGCAAAACGTTGTGAATGATGATAATGACACTTTCTCTTCTGTTGCTTCGACAGAAATGCGACGTTCTTCAAGCACCAGGTCCTCCACTTGCGCCAGTTCCTCTCTGAGAGATGGGCGGCTACTTCTTGGTCAATCTTCCAGGCTCGTTTGTCCACATTGAGAACACCTGCCACTTAATCGCAGTGTCATACTTGGGGGCTGTGTCTCCATGGACGCTTACCAGTTCAGCATGAATTTCCTTGGCATTTTTTTTCCTTTCAAAAATGGAAATAACCGCACGAGCTTCCGTCTTCTCAAGAGAGTGCGCCATCTTGGATTTTGTAATCTAGTGGCATTCTACGTAGTAATAGCTCGGTAACATTGAAGTGGCAAACACTACAGAGATGTGTCATTGCTCCCCAATACAAAGCGTGAAGTAATTCAATACAAACTTTATGGCCGCAGCTCGCACAGCAGCTGAAGACAACGCTGAGAGAGGAATGCGCTATGTTATCACCAGAACTCCGAAACAACTTCGTCCAAACTATGGAGAAACATTGCAATGCATACATCGCTGTCAGAGGTAAGGACCCTCTAAGGACCATTGCTTCCCATGTTTACATCTCATGCATCTCTATTCTGTTAAGGTACCGCTATGTAACAATTTCTGAATAAATAGGATTATAAACGTTTCTGTTTATTGTTATTTCTATCTATTGATGTTTATTTCTTCCGCAATTCACAAGGTATTTTAGTAGAATTTTCTCAAAGATATGTGATGTCTATCGTGTATTATAACCACAAATCTTATATTATAATAGGATAATTTTGATGAGTATGATATGATTTACATATCATATAATATTCCTAGTGTATTACATTTATTATCAAGGGATTTGAGAACTTCATTAGTTAACATAAACCACGTTTGTTTATATTTTTCAAAAATTTAATTACCTTTAGATGTTTCTGGGCGCCTTGAAGATGTACTTTCCACTGTGTGACTTCGATATCTGAAAAGCATTGTAACAAATGTAAACAAAATCTAAACCTTAATGAATGATATATTGTCAAAATAGTAATAAATACATTCACTTTGGGCCAGTACATGTGAAATCAGACACTAAAGAACATTAAAAATTAGTACTGCCTTGAAAAAAAATAATATAGAGTTTAAGAGACATGATTGTATGAAAGTTTGCCAGTGCACAGAAATAGTTCATTCATTCCGCAGTTTTCACACTTGGATGAAAAGGAAGTTGAAATATTTACTGCCATGAAAACCAGATTTTTTTTTCATTTAATTAGATGCATTATTACATATTTTTATTAAATACTCTCTCCCCTTGCCTCATACTCTGTTATGCATATTCAGTCATTCATGTATGAGTGTTAATTTTACTTATTACATTCAAAGTGGCAGTAATAGGTTTATGCTGCCGCGAGACCCCTTTGGTATAAAGCGTTTTTAACACTATTATTAGCCCTTATGTGATCACTAAGATATTTATAGCGATATTTACTCTTTAAAACAATTACTGTAAATCAATGAGAGTTCGAAAATAAAGCGAAAATCACTGGAAAAGTAATTTCGTGTTTTATCGTGAGCGACAAATTACATCTGAGCTATCAATAACGGTTTAAAAACAAATGTGTTTAGTGCATATAAACGTTTTAAGCGTTTTCGTAGTGTAGCTATGCAAACCTACAGGTAAACTGAGTGATCCATAGAGACCGGAATATTTATAACTTCACCGTCACTCTAGAGAGAGCGCTGAATTCAAAATCTTGAACTGATTTTTATGTATTCATGCTAAAGGGAGGTAATAAACGTTTTTAATTGTAGTTGTTATTGGGGTAACAAGTAATAACAAGATCTTCTAAGTGCATTCTTTAAAACAATCGATTAATAAACAATTTGAACAATACTTTAGAAATTAATATTGGAATTAAAATAGAATGAGATTACAAATGAGACTTAAACATGACGATTAATTATACAAACGAAACAAATGACTGCATCATAATACATTTCATTATATCTTATCTTAACTTAACTGCATTACACAATTTTACGCTTACTGTTTAATTCTTGAACCTATATTGTCGCATTAAACAGTAGAACACTCGTCATGTAGTGGTAACATTTCGTGCTTTCTACTCGGGCAGGCATCATTCCATGTAAGATTGCTTCAGTTTGTTGACCTAAGTTGCCAACTTTGCACTAATAAGTGGCCAGAAATTAGTTATATATTACCTAAAAGTTAAAACGAAGTGCAAAATGTGCAATATCATGCAGAAAAACAAAATGTAAATGGTAGGAATCCAAATGTACGTAATAAATCCATGTAATAAACAATAATATGTTTGAACAATAATGCAAAGAAAACTCAAATAAATTTAATTTTAACCTATGTTTTCTTCTCCCATTCTTTGTGGTATTTTCTGTTCTTCTCATTACGCTTCGGTACTTTCCAACTGTTAACTCTCCAATTGCAAACTACCGAACGGAACGTCTTAATAAACTTGCCAAATGGCTGAATACTGGAGATTTCGTTGATTTTATGGACGCTCTTTAACATCTCAGGTCATCAGCGTCGCATTCAATTCAGAGCGTGAAAAGTTCGACAAATGTTACTCAGACGCCTCATCTTTCAGGCTTGAGGTTCTTTTACATGCCGTAAATGTACGACATGGGATTCATGGCTTTACTTCCCTTTCGAACATATTCTTTCCAGAATTGGCTGAAAAGGTTTATATAGCCTCACTAAGATTGAGGTCTAAATTAGAACTTTGCAATGAACAGTTCAGTGAATGAAAAATGCTATTTGTACAAGTGAGGGTTCAATATCTCAAACATCAGGTGCTGTAAAGAAGAAGCGATGCTATTTGTGTGATTATAAAAAATGGTTGGTGAACATTTCGCAATCATACAAAGCGCCAAAACCGTTGAAATTGAAAATATACTTGAAAGAATGGTTAGCATTCGGAAGCAGGACACCCTTATTGAAATGGTATCATTATGTTTGTCATTAAACATAAATATATATATATGCAAAACATATGTGGATAATCCATATATTGTATAATAGTCATCTGTAAACTATAAGTATTACTGACAATATGATTTTTCCTAAGTTTTTATGATTATGGAAAGAAGAAAATACAAGTATGAGGTATGTAGGTATGTGTTTGGCAAAAATATGATTTTGTGCTGAAGATAATCCCAATAATTTATAGTGTAAACATCCAATGATTAGCAATGTAAAATATCTATATATTAAATGTGCTTTATGTTAAATAAATATTTCTTATGGAGAAATAGTTTTCAACATACCAGTGTTTCATTATTCCAGAATTCCCATATATACTGCGAGTCTGGGAGACACATCTTAGGTGTTTATAGTAACAAGAGAGCTTGGATATTTCAGGATTTAAATTGTCAGGGAAAAAAACATCAAATCAATTTTAAATGCAAGAAAAGCATCAAATATCCACACCAAAGTTCGTCGCCGCGCTACATTGAAGCTATGCTAGAAAAGCGTCAAGTAGCCCCTGTTCTTGACTAAAGAGTTTTTCAGAGGTTTTCTCTCATGTTTTAATATGAATATCCGGGAAAGTTAAGCCACAAAGTCACCCTACGCCTATAATCTACTCGGTATAACCTTCCTTGGGATAACCTTTCGGGCATCCAACCTCAGAAATCGGTTACACTCTCGCCAGGCTGCGACAGCATCTCAAAGTTCGAATGGACAATGGTGGCATTGAAAAAAGAAAGAAATAAAAGGAAAGATTAATAAAAGCCTAAATGGTTCAGTACTTATTTGAGAATATGTTTTCAAGAAGTCAACATTCTATAGTTGTGTACCAAATCAATGCTTCCTCATTCCTGTCCAAATATATTTAGTGCTCTTCTTAAAACTCTATATCACTAAAGATTTGGATTATAGAGCTGGGATTGCAGTTTGATTTGAAAGAAAAAAGGTTGATGCGTGCATTACTTTTAATATTTTGCTGATTTAAATGTTTATACTGTTAACTATGAAACAAAATAGCTCTTGCATATGAGAAACGAGATTCTACGAACATCCGTAGAGATGGCGCTGATCGTTAGCTCCATAAGAATTAGTTAATGAGTTTACCACAGATGGCAGTAGCCACTAAATCACTTCTGCAACTGAAAGTTTGTTGCAAAGTAATCACCAGCCAGAGATTCTTAATAAGAGCTTCATGTATAGATTCTTGAAAAGTTCGTAGTTAAGTTGGGTTTAATTAACTTCGCTTCCCATGGGATATACTGAACTTGTTGGATGTTGTGGAAACATCTAATCTTGATGCAAGTTCTCAGGGTGCAGATATGATAAATGGAGCGTGTTTTAATTTGTATATTTTTCCACATATCCTTGTTGTCGTTTCTATATATGTTTGAATTTACAACTGCAGCGTTTATTTTCCGAGAAATTGATTTCGAAATTTAGGAGTAGCTTTCTGAAAAAAAATGTACTATTGTAGTTTTGTTCCTCATTTATTATGCAACTAATTCGATATTTCCTCCACCAATGTCAATGCATTGTTACTTCATTGTGGCATCGCGATTCTATTACCAAAATTTAATTCGTACTGTATTTTAAAATAATACAGAGAAAATTAAACGCAAGAGCACTTTTCAAATTTCGGTTTTCACGTACACCTCTACTGCCAATAGTTCGATTTCCCTGATTTTCAGAAAATATTTCTCTTATTTAAGTTAAATAGTAAATGTCAAGTTTTATTGTGAAAAAGAAATATTGGAGTCGCTAGAGACCGCCACGGTCGTTAAGGTGCGGGCTCATGAGTGGGAGGTCTGGAGTTCGAATCCCGCTAGAACCGTTCTACCTGATGAGTTTTTTTTTTTTTTTTTTTTTTCATGTTTTCCTCAGTCCTCATAAATGGCAAATGCCGGGGAGGTACCCTAAACTTAGGCCTGGAACGTTTCCTTCCTTAAAATCCTTTCCCAATATGTCATTTCATGTATCACCAGTGTCCACCGGCTGTGGTGCCTCAGTAGTAAAAACGGGCGTTAAACACTATTAAAAAAGTGTCGTCAGAGCGACTTTTAAATTTTAGGTTTCGGGCAAGCCCTCACTCTGAATAGTCTGAAGTCGCTAATTTTCGGAAATTATTTTTATTGCTCTATTTCAATGTTCTGTGCCGAGTTATGTTGCGAAGAAACAAAAATTTCGGGCGCTAAAGCGATTTTTAAATTTTGGGTTTCAGTTAAATCCGCACTCTTAACATTCTGTTTTCGCTGATTTTTCGAATATATTTTTCTTGTTTTATTTCCATGGCATATACCGAGTTTTGTTGAGAAAAACAAAAATTATGCTTGGTAGAGCGATTTTTAAATTTTCGCTTCACGTTAGCTCCCACCCCAATGAGATTAACGAACTCAGTGAATCCTTTGTTAATTGAGTTTCGTTGAAAGAAACAAAAACAAAAAATTGCGGCCTGTAGAGATAAATTATACATATAGATTTTTAATTGTTATTTTAGGTGTCTAATAAGTAGGGTTGCTAGAGATTTTCTGAAATGTTTCGAAAATCTTTTCATGGGTACAACCGCAATCGGAAATCGTCAAAAAATAGTGCATTAAGGAGTGATAAATAAACAAAAATGTGATAATAGCTACTCCTATTTGTTAACTAAAATTTATTTAAATAGTTATTCAAATTAAAAGGTTTTGAAATGCAAACCCCGTATGCGTCAACAAAACACTCACTTTCCTATGGAAAGCAGCAAGGTTACAACTATTCCACACAACCTGTATGCAATAAAAGATGGTAGGCGTTCGTGACGTTTCTTTCTGAAAGAATTCAAAGAAATCTTGACGTGAACACCCGACCTTCCAGTCCACCATAGCGTAAGTCACGAATTCCAGGAATTATTTTAATTGTGGTAGTTAAGTACAGTGCGTCATATTATTATTTATTTAATAATAGAAACACGATTACGCAAGCGGAGAAATACATTGTTTTCTTGTTTGTGACGTGATGTAATATTGTTTCGTAACGCCAGATCATGGTGAAAAATAACGTTTTTATTTTAGTATTGTTAATGCCCCATACCAAAACCTTGAGGACATTAAACGAAATTAACTTACGATGACGCAAATGAGTACTTGGAAAAATGAGACAAAGTCTAAACGAACGGACATGATAGGTGCTTAGCCTGATGTGGTAAAAGCTACTGTATTTGAAAAGATTTATTTAACATAACCATTAGACTTCGAACTTTATGTAAAAACTTTTCTACTTCTGAATAAAAGCAATATCGCAATTTAAATATTTTGATTGTCTGTGTAAAACGAAATCAGCATACAGCGCATGCAACAATGCTAGCAACTAGTCCTAAAACATCCATATTAAACATTTTTTAAATAAATATGAGAGTGGATTAAACATAATCCTTTTTTTTTAACAAAATAACCAAGTACATACACTTTTCTTTTTTCTGATTTTAGATTTTTTTAAAAAATATTTAACAGCCTATTTTACTATTGATGCACCACAGGCCATGGGCACTTTTTTATTTGTTTTATTTACGGACGATCTTTACATCTCAGGTCATCAGCGTCCCGTTCAAATCAGGGCTGAAACGGCCGACAAATTTTGCTCAGAGGCCTCTTCTTTCGTGCCGTAAACGTACGACATGTGACCCACGGCTTTACTTCCCTTCCGAAGAAAACCATACATAGGATTTTTACGCCCGAAAAACTCCATCGGTCCTGGCCGGGATCAAACCCGCGATGTTGGGTTTAGGAGGCAAGTATGGTTAACACTACACCACCAGGACCGACCCATGGACACTGATGATACATGATATTAAATTATAAACTGAAAACGGAATTTTTTTCTTCTAGGAAGGAAGCTTTCCAGACCTAAGTTTCGGGTACCTTCCCGTCATTTGTCATTTGAGAACTGAGGAAAATCTGGAAAAAGCCTCAGTCTCCAGACGGTCTCCAGACCTCCCGCTCATAAACCACAACTTAACGACCTCAGCCATCTCTGTTGATATTGCTTTAGAAAGTACTTAGCCCAGCATATTAGGAGCTTCTTGTTGCCCTCGTCGTAAGAAGAGGCTGTTGTTTCATCAGCCAGTTGAACACGAAACCTTCCACGCCCGTGTCATTCCTTGTATCTGTTTAAGTAGCCAAAGAGATTAAAGTCGCAGGGTGGTTGAGTGGCGCCCATCTCATTTCTGTCAGTGACAGCTGCAGCATGCGGCTAAGAGTTATCGTGGAGGAGAATCAATCCCGTCTTTTGCGGCAATGACCTTACTGAAAATGTCGCAGTAGTAATACGCCGCGTTGATGGTGCGACGCTCATGTAAATATAAAAACATTGTGCAAAACGGTTTTCGCTGGAGGCGCTTCCCTCCTAACCACTCCTAATGCCAAGCAAACACACGAGGCCTTGACAGTTTGATCACCAAAGCGTTCTATCAATCTCCGCAAACTTTCCGCTAGTTTTACGCCTTCATGAGTGAGAAATTTAATTACGGTGCGTTGCGCAGTCGAGTGGTGAACTTGTTGCTCAGACATCGTGAGCGGTACTAGCGAATGGTCTGCCCGACACACCTACCCAATCTGTTGAATATTACTGCTCGTTCATCCTCTTAAAAGACTGTATATAGACGTCATGATGGTTTGTAAAACTATAGCCCTGCAAGTAGAACAAGCGAGGTGGCTTAGCGGTAACACCTGTGACTCGCATCTCTTGGGGCAGGCCGTCCTGACCTTGCGGGTTTTCCCCTGGCCGTTTGGGCTAATGATGGCTGAATCTTTTACTTTCCATGAGTTTTCCGTTCTGTCATTAATATAATTTCCTTTCTGGGGTTCTGTTACAAGGTCGAAAGCGACGAGACGAAGCGTTAGGTGCGGTGTGACGGTTATTTGCGCGTCATTCGGAGTGTTTTATCTGTTAACATGTTAGGGTCGTGACACCCCGCTTGAGGATATTGACCGCCCGGTGCTTTCATGGAAGCACAGGCTTAATGGGCCAACATTTCAACAGGACTGAAATACAGAACCGTTCTCTTCCATCCAATCCAGTCCAACTCCGTCTTCTGCTTAGTACGAAAAGAGTTTTAATAAGGAACTAACAAACCCAAGAACATAGGACAAACAAATATATTGTCTTCATTACGTGTGTGATTATTTACTGCCAGTGTCTTAAATATTTCTGCCAAATAGTTTGTGTCATTCTGCAACAAACATTAAACTTCCCCGCCCATGTCAAAAAGGTGTGTTTGACCCCGTCTGCATCTGTGTCAAAAGTTGTTCTAGAACATTTTCCAGGTTAGAGCTACGTGGGGCTTCATTAAGATTCAACTTGCTGGAGGCCAGGCAGCTGTTTAGAGCCACAAATCATTACAAGACTTGTCCTGCCTATATATCAGTTACTAAATTGGTAAAACCTTTAGCACATACTATTAATTAAAAATGTTTTAGACCAGCACTTTATTTTTTTTTTAAAAAAGGTGCTAGCACAGCCGACCACCCTGATTCAAAAGTCTTAGAACCAAAACATTTTCCTATATAGTGAGTTTCAGAAATATTTTTCAAACTTTATAGCAGATTCCTCACACCAAAACAAGAAAGAAAAAAGAACTATATAAACATATATCCAAAAACCCTAAGTTTTAGAGTTATCAATGAATGTTTACTTCAACACGCTTCAAGGTGCAATCAAACAACTTAAGTTTGTAACCGAAAACAAAATTCATTTTGTTACGCAATCGAATAATGTTATCTATACAAGTCTGCCCATGCCCTTTGTGCTCTTGCAAATAAGAATAACCATGTGGTTTATGCATGATACACCTTATAGCCGCATTGTTCGAGATTCACTGGCTGATATCTACCATGGCAGATGGATAGGTAGGGGAGAACCAGTTTCATGGTCTACACATTCCCCCAGCTTCAATCCTTTGTGGGACCACTTAAAACAGTTGGTTCATGCAGCAGACATTCCCTAATACAGAGACACTTCATCAAGTGTCATGGAAGTCTGTAAAGCCGTTCACACCGTGGGAGTGTTTGAAAAGGTGCGTTAGTCAATGATCCGACGAGTGTGTGTAAGTAAAAGGAGAACAATTTTAACATTCATTATGAGTTTCTCATGTAACATTCTCAGGCGATAAGAATTCCTCACCAAAGGCGTGTTGCTCTTGCATGACAACGCACGTCATCATATTGACAACTAAGCAAATGAGACGCTGTGAAATTTCAAATGGGAAATACTCCAGCATTCTCCATGTAGCTCCGATCTTGCTCCAAGCGACTTATAAATGTTAAACTCATCTTTCGGATGAACATTTTCCCTGACGATGAAGCTGTAGAAAGGGAAGTCACCGCCTGGTTCCGACAGCACCCCAAAGAACTTTAGCTGCTGGATTTCAGAGGCTTGTGAAACGACGGAAGAAGTGCCTGGATGTACAGGGAGATTATGAAAGTATTTTTCGTATCAGTACTCCATTTGCAACTTACTTAATACTCGCCCGTATATTTCGATGGATGAGCGTCCCAGGTGACAGAAGTCTCAATAGTGATGTGACGATGTTGTTCAACATATTACGCGCTGAAAGATCGACATTGTTGAAATACCGGCATCCCGCCTTCTACTACGCTCTTCATTATGCATATTTTCTCGGTCGTCCATCCGTTCATTTGGATACTGATGCAGACTTGCCCATAAATGGAAGTTAGGTCACAATGGCTATTAATAGCAGCATCTACATTTCGTAGTGGAATCCCCAAGACAGTATTATGAGTAGGTGTGTGAAACCGCTTGAGTGCTTTCAATACAACGATCAATTCTTTCACTTAATTGCTGCAACATTTCTCAGCCAAAATCCTTCAGTAACAGCATTACCGGCATATAGATGTGTGATAAAGTTGCCAGACAAGCTTTTCTATGACGACAAGCCTAACCGGGAAAAAAATCAAAATAATTATATTGCAATAATTCAGTGTTGCGCATCTGTGTGTGATTAGTTGCAACCCGAGTTTACCTGGGGTTGCATTTCACGTGATCACAACTAGCCTTTCACCAAGTATAATTACATACTATTTTATATTGCCATATCGTAATGTAACTTATTTTTAATTTATTATAATTTATTTTAATTTGGAAAATTACAAATTGCAAAAACTACAAACATAGAATCCATTAGTAGTTGCTCATATGCTTGTATAGTTACGCATTAGTGTATTGTTACTTATTGCTGATTTTATTGAAATGTTTAGTAGCCCAACGATATGAAGGTTAATTGAAAAGTATAATGGAATTTTACTAAAATGATAAAGGTTTTGAAGAAACTCCACCTGAGGTGGTTGAAACGGCGACCAGTGTAAGGAATGATTTGCTTCCTAAGAAATCTAAAAAATCGGTATGATATTTTGACAGTTTGGTGCAAAAAGAAAAATGTCAGGACAATTAGAGAAAATGTTATGTTGGCGAATTTTCTGGAGACATCGAAGGCAATGAAATCTTCAACATTGTGGTCTATTTATTTCATGTTAAAGTCTTCGTTATATCTGAGTCATACTGCTGATATATCGAAATTTGGAGGTTTGATCGCCTTTTTGAAAAGAAAATCTGTTGAATATGTAACAAAAAGGTGCAGTGTTTTCACAAGAGCGTACATAAGTAAAATTTTTATGGACGCTTCTGATGTAGAATATTTAGATATAAAGATTGATGTAAAAATGGGCGTCGCAGAGATGAACTTGTGAAGACGGAACACAACGATATACTCCCCGTATCAGTTCCGGAGACAAAACACATCAGGAGAGAAGGTTTACTGTTGTGGATGGTGGGTGAACATTTACATTCTCTGTGTCCGAAACATGTTGAACACAATCGTTTATTTGTGAATTACAGAAATGTAAAGTGTACTACAATAGGACTGTTTGGGAAGAAAGTTGCAGAATTCTTGAAACTAGACAACCCCTCCAGTTATACTGGACATTGTTTTGGGAGACTTCGGCCACTGAAATGAAAGAAACATCATCGGCGGTTGCAGAGCGATATGTGGACGTATAGTAAAATCGAAATCTGCACTGAATTATTGGAAAGGATGAGTCACCTGATGAAGACAGCGCTTTCGCAGCAGTTTTTTTTTAATGCCTTATTTATGGACGCTTTTTAACATCTCAGGTCATCAGCGTCCCATTCAACTCTGGACGTGAAACGGCCGACAAATTTTGCTCAGAGGCCTCTCTTTCAGGCCTGAGGTTCTTTTTCGTGCCGTAAATGTACGGCACGGGACCCACGGCTTTACTTCCCTTCCGAAGGAAGCCATACTTAGGATTTTTATACCCGAAAAAATCCATCGGTCCTGGCCGGGTTCGAACCCGCGATCTTGGGCATAGGAGGCAAGTATGGTAACCACTACACCACCAGGACCGACTGGCCGGGTTCGAACCCGCGATCTTAGGTATAGGAGGCAAATATGGTAACCACTACACAACCAGGATCGACTTCGCAGCAGTGAGGGGATGTCAGGAGTCCATGAAGAATTGTGCACAAAGAATGCTGTTGTGTCAGATCCTACTGTTGTTAGTAATTAATTTTACCCAGTGCACCTCATTAATATTAACAACAAGTAATTTGCATTGCTTTAATAATTTCTTGAACTTGATTTATTAAATTGCGTGATATAGCAAGACGCCACTTTCAGTTGTTATTTAATAAATAGTGCGCAAAGTCACTTGGCCGCACTAATCTTCAATTGTTTTATTCCAGTGTCCCTAGTCTGCTACTTTCAGCTCTACAATTAGGTAGTTACGATACGGTAATATAAGAAACATTTTATAGTTAAATGTTGATTGACGTTAAGGTCGAACTTATGACGTAAAGCGATAGTGATAACCGGGACACCTTGGTGTTCATAGTACAGCTGAGTTCTGTAACTAAGTAACTCCCGCAGGTGTTTGTATTTATGATTAGCTCCTGAAAGTTTGCATACCCCTTACCAGCAATAGCGGAAATGCCATTCAGTACGCACGCTGAGTTTATTACAAGATGTTTAAAAAACTTGTAATAAAATGCACTTTGACGTATATTCGTAATTGCCATTTTCATATGGGGTTTTAATGAAACGTTGCATTTCTAATTATGTGGTAATATTTTAATAAATGTAAGTGAGAAATAATCATGAAATCATCTCTTTAATTGCCTGCCAACGAGAAAAAGCTGTAAGTGTTTCTTATAACACTGCAACAAAGAGAAGGTGGTTACACCAGAATCTATAAGTCACCAGAACTTAGAACGTTTTATTTTGATGTTGGGAACTATAAAAAGATGTCCGTCAAGCAGGAGCCTGCCTAAATTAAGCGAATTTCTCACTTAGTAGAGTAACTTTAAAAATGAACACAAAATGTAAATTATTTCCTGATAAATTAATGAAATAAGTTAAAACATTGCTGTGTGGTAATAGCATGTCAAATTCTAAAGCTAACTAATAAATTTATGTTTCTTTTTCTCATTCAAAATCAATTTAAAATAAATGTTTATAGTGAAATTACTCTAATTTTCAAAATTATGGGGAACAAAATTAGAATTCTTGCAATCTATAAGTGTTACAAAGGAGAAACCCCATTTTAGAACACCATTATTATTATTATTATTATTATTATTATTATTATTATTGTTGTTGTTGTTGTTGAATGCAAACATAAATGGTAAACTATTATTTAAATGAAATATATGATTAAGCTATACTAAGTGAGTATTTTTAAATATTTTTAAATGTAACTATGTTTATGAACTGAACCATTCATATCTTCACATTCACTAAAATAAAGAAAAATAACAGAAAATTTGGAGTTACAATGTGGATTTAAGACGATGTTCATATGTTTCGATAAAACAAAAACATGTCACTACTTAAAAATAATTACAATGTACTAAGCAAACATACACTATCAACAATAAATAATCGAAAGTTACATCGATTTTCATTGGCTTTCAAATTTAATATAAATGTTATTGTAGTAAAAACATGTAACGTAAACGTTTTCTGAAGTTATTACAGAGCGCTCTTACATACAAATATAATAATCACACACATATTAGATTAATATTTCACATTTGCATCTTCAAGACGATACTTTTGTTAAATATGAAACATATACAACGTTATAAATACAGTTTATATGCTGCGTGAATTTGTCTCTTTATTTTAAAACAATATAGAGAAAATTAAACACAAGAGTGCTTTTTAAATTTTGGATTTCAGGTAAACCCCCACTCCTAATAGCCCGATTTCTCTGATTTTCAGAAACCATTTTTTATTTAAATGATACATAACGATTTTCATTGCGAATAAAAATGTATTGGTGCCGCTAAAGTAATTTTTAAATGTTGAGTTTCAGGTAAACCACGGTTCTAATAATTTGATTTCAATTATTTTCAGATGATAATATTATTCCTATTTTATTTCAATGATGGCCTATCCATTGAGAAAAAACAAAAATTGCGACCGCTAGAGGGTAAATAGACACTTATATATAAATATATATATATATATATGGTTATGTATATAAATTATTTTCATTGTCATTTTTGGGTCTTAGTAGGTAGCATCGATAGACATTTCAAGAAATGTTTCAAAAATATTTTCAAGGGTACAACGGAAACAGTTGCATCGCTAATACATCACCGAGAATGCTTCACTCTCTTCAGCAACAGAGAGGCTGAATCTTGCTACAGTACAGTATCAACAGAAATAGCCTACATTTGGTTCCCATGTTTTCCTGAAACTCGAACATCTAGTGAGAGGTTCAAATGGTTGAGTGCAAGTGTTTGATTTCTCTCGTTCGTGAAACCATTCCAAGCTAATAACAAATGCTATGAACCTATTCTTTTCGTGCAACACATGTTCTTATCTCTGCATTCTTTCTCCATTACTTTACATACAAAAGTCTCATTCGTTCTAATCATTTTGTGAATACTGAATGCCATGCTTCTTTGTATAGGGTGCAATTATATTCTTCGTATGCATCCACTGCGGCTTGAATTGATTCAAATCGTTGCAGCGGCATTAACGAAGCGGCAAGGTTGGTAATTAAATATGTACAAGAATGGAGGGAAGGATTTGGAAAAGGGAATCTGATTATTTTGGATTCTCAGGGGTAATGAATGCTATTTCCTTTTCTCCGATGATTGGTTTCCGCTTGTATTTTACCAAGACTGTTGCATATTTTTTTGGTGCTGTGACCACAGGAGAAGGAGTCTTGGAGATTGATAATATATCTCGTTATGGAAGATGATACAATTTATTGTTAATAAACTATTCCACATAAAATGTGCATTCCTGGAGACTATGTGCCACTTTCGCACTAACTGTGGCATCACTCTGACGTTAACGCACTTTAATAACCGTAAAACTCTGCTCTTAAACTCCAGTAAACTCAACTAATTCTGAGACACAACTGTCTACTCTTCACTGACAGATTTCCACAAACAGAAGAGTAAAACAGACAATTTGGACTGCTAGTGCCTACTCTTCCACAGACTTCTTCCAACCAACTGAACTGAACGGAGAATTGAACGGAGAATGTCTGTTCATTGACAGATCCTGGGCCGCAAAATCACAAGACTAAATAAACATGGCAGTCTGCCGGTCATATGAAGCTATCCTTATTCTTTCAAATATGTTTTTATGCAAATCTAAAATATTTTCTCCCATCCTCGCATCTCTATTGGGTAATCTCCCCCATTTTTTTTCTCTGCTATATAATTTGTCAGATGACTTACGTGATTTCTTATATGTCACTCACATACGTATTACATGGAACCGTTAGGATCTGCCTTCGAGGCTATTCCCTTGTTCTTTCACCCCCGTAATCGTCATATTCTTTATTACATCTTCCTTGATTTACAATTCCCTTACAGAATACAAATAAACATCTTATTCAGGGATTCTCCTTTAGAAATTTTTCCAGAAAATATCGGTTTGCCTGGGTCATTTTTACAAATATTGTTACAATAGGCAACAGAAATTCCCAGGTCAGGTTTTATGGCTGGGGTAGTTTTCTGCACTCTTGCGAGAAAATAACATTTTACACACAATAATTCAACACTTGTACAGGGAATAAAATGGCATTAAACTGATGACTATAATAAAGAAGTTTTATAAAATTACTTGCTATAATTACTCTAATTAAATATGGGGGTGGCGGCTCATAAATACTGTCTCGTTGTTGACTACGATTTTTTTTTTTTGTGGATTAGAAAAACTCCAGTCTGACTACATATGAATTGTAGTGAGAATGGGGCAAACATTTGATCCTGCCTCCTTCAGAAAGTCAGTTGTTTCCACCACTGCAGTGGGGCAGGGGAGTTGTACTGGTGCAACAGGATTCCATGTAAAAGCTTAGTTATCAGTATATTGAAGACTTGGGGCAGGTATTTTGTGCTGTACCATCCGCAGTGACAGTTTTTTTTTTTTATCCCTCAACGGAAGTATCACAATGTGGTCGCTAGCTGAGAAGAAAGAACAGATCATTTTCTGCTCGCCTCTTTTTGTTGCGGATCTTCTCCTGGGAAGACCCAGACCGATGAGTGTCGCTTAGCTTCACAACACTTTGGAATATGCAGATTTTGTTACTTGTTAAGTTGTTATATATGTTTTCCATATTTAAGATTTTTACGCCCGACTCTGGCAGAGATTGAACCCGCAATCTTGGATCTAAGAAGCAAGTATATTTCCCATTACACTACCAGGACCGAGATACATATGTGATAACAATCCTGGCAAAGACAGTATCTCTGCAATCATATTCCAGGTAGAGAAACTTTGGTCTACTTGTTAAAGAGTTGCGAGAGACAGGCTTTTTCAACGACGAAGCGTGTTCCAAAACGCCTTGTTCTTACGGAAGAAAATTTAGATAAATATAGCAAGTTCCTAGGTATATGCTGGCAATATATTGCCACTGAGGGGCACCATTTTCAATATCCCTTATAATACAGATTAATGCTTATTATTACTAGTTTTAAATTGTTTTATATTTTCAATAAAAATATAAAAACTAAAATAAATGTACCAGTTCCACGCGCGCAATTCTTTCTCCATTTTCCAGTTGTGACAACTGCACTTACTCAGTAAGAAATTCGGCTTAGGCGGTCCGAAATTCATACAGCCTTCTCACTGTATAAAAATAGCTGTAAGTTTTTTAAAGTTTCCCATCATTAATCTGAGAGGATAAGACTTTGATTTTTATTCTTAATGAAAAATGGCTCTTCCTCAAAATCATTTAATTTTTTTTCCACAAATACTACTTAAAAAGACGTAAGAAGTAGCTTTAACCACACAAAAATTGGCCAAAGATAACTGAGTTCAACAACGGTTTCCTTTTTCAAAATGTATTCCTTTTCGTTCGGTTACTTTTAGCCAAGCTATTTGTTTTTCCTTGTCATCGGGCTCGCCCGGAATTCCCACCTTCAGTGAGATAGACATAATTCGTAGAAAATGAAAGTTGTAATGCAAATGTGAACGACAAGATAATGTGTACAAAAGAAAATAAAACAGATAACAAATTGTTAAATGTACTTAACAGTTCCGGCATTCCATCTAATAAAATTGATATTGCCTTCATTCAATTTATATTGCATTTTATTTAATTTGATAAATAGATTGTTTCAAAAGACAGTAACCAGAATGACTCAATGAAAAGCTTACCCGTTGTCCTCAATGGTGTTAACAGTTATTTATGTCACTAGCATACAATTTTGGTAATGCTGACGCGAGTGAATGTTTATCGCGTAGAATGAAGTATATGTGCAACGTTTTATGCAATTTTAGCATTGACATATTTTTCAAAAGTATTAAACATTTGCAAAAATATGATATTAGACGTAGTAGATATGATGTATTATAATGTATGATTTATTTTCTCTTTTCTTTTCTTTTTTCTTTCCTTTTTATTAATTTATTGATTTATTGATCCATAGACGCTCTTTAGCAGCTCAGGTCATCAACGTCCCAATCAAATCAGGGCATGTAACGGCCGATAAATTTTGCTCAGAGGCCTCTTCTTTCAGGTTTGAGGTTCTTTTTCGTGCCGTAAATGTACGACATGCGATCCACGGCTTTACTTTCCTTTAGAAGGAAGTCATACTTAGGATTTTTACGCCCGTAAAAATCCATCGATCCTGATCGAGTTTGAACCAGCGATCTTGGGTTTAGGAGGCAAGTTTGGTTACCACTACACAATAGGACCGACTGCATGGTTTCTATGATGATGTTAATTTTGTTTTTGTTTTGAAGAATTAAAATTGAAATGGATGTTAATTCCGCAATGTTTGATATTGAAAATACAGTTACCATTCCAGAAGAAATTATAAAGGAGGCTTAGATAGCTGAGGGTTTGTTAATTCCTCAAAAATAGAAAAGTGTATATGGAAAGTAACATGACAAGTTCTGCACTTGGAGGAAAGAGAAACATGTTAGTTCAACTAATGAAAAAACCTTGCTGGTATATTTTTCAACTCAACGTTTATTGATTATTAATATTTAAAATTTAGATTGTTATATTTGCTTATTATTTTCATTCAAAGATTTGTATGCCTTCGACGCTCTGGTGTGCACATTCGAAAGTTTATTCAATGTTAAGGAAGTTTTCTGGTATGGTTCAAGATTAACATTTTGAAATGGAAGAAACTGTCATGTGATTAATTAATTAATTAATTAATTATATGTTTATGCCCACTTTGTAGACAAGACTTCTGACTATTTGTGGGGGGGGGGGTTGAAATGTTAATTCAAAGGTGTGTACTGCAATAAAGGGTAACATTGAAAAGTGAAATATAGCTTCTGCCTTTATCATACTTAGAAAATGGTTAGACTGGAAACTTATGGACCTACCCTCGTATCTTATGCTCGATGTTTCATGCAGCCATGTCGTCGAAAGTATTCCATTTCTCTCTTCTGCTTTAAAAGATGTTTGATCCTCTCAAAGTGCGCGAACAACTGAAGACTGTTGTATGAGAAGAAGGAAAGCTCCCCAAAGCCTTGTAAGAACAGGTCTTGCGAGTTATTGTTTACAATGTGTATTATGATAATACAGGATGATTCTAAAACTCTTCCCTGTTTTGGGGGTTCGATAAACCAGTGACCATGGCAGACATAGCGGAAACGCTTACATCAGTGGATAGAGTATCACTCCAAGTTGTGTATCTGTCTTATAGGTTTTCCATACACCTTACGTAGGTGACGTGGCAGACTCAATCCTATGGCCAAGCTTTTCCCACACACGTCCCAACATCTGAAGGCCGATACCAGCGTCGACATGCGTGAATCTCTCTCGCAGTTGTGCTAAATCATGTGGTAAAGGCGGCACAAGCACAGGAACTTTGACATAGCTCCATAAGAAAAAGTCACGTGGGGTTAGATCAGGTGACCGTGGAGGCCACAGAAGAAGAGGAGAGTCATCTTGAGCAGCACTTCCAATCTAACGACGAGGAATTTCAGCATCGAAGTACCCACGGACGCCATGATGAAAATGAGGTGGAGCCCCATCTTGCTGATAAATAAAGTCCTGGCTATCTGCACGAAATTGTGGCATTAGCTACTGTTGAAGCCTGTCCAGGTACACTGAACGGTAATAGTTTTCTTCGTAAAGGAAAATAAGCCTACGCTTTTGACGAAAAATGAATTGATTTATTCACAGATGCTCTTTAACATCTCAGGTTATCAGTGTCCCGCTCAATTCGGGGCGTGAAAAAGCCGGCAAATTTTGCTCAGAGGTCTCTTTTTTCAGGCTTGAGGCTCTTTATCGTGCCGTAAATGTACGACATGGGGCCTACGTCTTTACTTTCCTTCCGAAGGAAGCCATACTTGGGATTTTTAGGCCCGAAAACATCCATCGATCCTGGCCGGGTTTGAACCCGCGATCTTGGGTTTAGAAGGCACACATGATTACCACTACACCACCAGGACCGACTCTTTTGACGAAGAAACTGCACAAAACACAGTGACTTTAGGGGAATCACGGACGTGTTCTACCACAACACCAGGTTTTTCCGTGCTCCCAATACGTACATTTTGACTGTTCACTTTACCAGACACAAAAAACATTGTCTCGTCACTAAAAACCAGTTTCTCAGCAAAACCGTCTTCTAGCCGCTCTTGAAAATCAACACATAATAATTGAAGACGACGATTTTGTTTCTCAGGACTTAGCGCCTGCAACAGCTGTATCCGGTATGGTTTCACTTTAATTCGTTGACAGTTGACTGCGGAATCTGCAATTACTGGCGCGGGCGACATTTCTTTATTTCCAAAGCTGAAAACAACTCAGTTGATGAGACAAAACAAAAGTCCCAGACAACTTTGCGCAATCTCGAAAAGCACGTATCAGAACTGCTCAAAAGCCATTGATAGAGGAATATCAACATAGGGGCAAATTACTTGGAGGAAGACAAAGTTCTGTTAAATGTAGGAAAGCTTAAATTTAAAAAGGTATAGTAACGTACCCCCATAGTTCCCTTCATTTACAATCTTTAATTACAGCTCCTTGCTGGACATGCTCCATTTTTCTAGGAAGTCAGCACTTCTAATCACTTCAACAGCTGCTGCGACGTAAAATACAATGTATGAACTTGAAACTACACACGCTCTGTTAACACATTTCAGTCATTATGTGTCAGGAAAAGAAAAAAATAAAATCAACTACAAATAGTCATGGGTGGAACATAGAAAACCAATCTTTGTGGTATTTATGACTCATAAATCACATTTAACATTTTAAAATGATGTAGGGTAAGTGAAAGCGCAAAGTAAACGTGACAACAACGCCTAGGTTATCAGTAAGTGTGAGACAATCTGCTAAAACAAGGCATGTCAAACGCTTTACCTAATTTGTATTAGGTGCCAGTGCTTGAAAACACCTCTGGCAGGAGACATGGCTACTGATGGACAGCACACCAGGTAAAGTGTTTTCACGGTGCTGTCGTTGGACCGATAAAAAGATGAAGTTAGTGTATTGGCTAAAAATAATTGTAAAAATATTTCTTTCATCTTTATTAAGAACTAGTTATTTGTTAACTTTTTGCACATATGATAATTGGGCTAGAGTAGTTATAATTATATTTTCATTTTATTAAATTATATTTTATTCCCTTTATTGAATCGCTTGTGCATTCCTTGCTTTTCTTGAAAATTAAGAAGGGCACCTAAGAGTTCCTGCAATTTCGCAGCTTGTTCTCCAATTGACAAGTTTACACTAGCTTATATTTATTTGGTTCACTTACGGACGCTTTTTAACAGCTCAGGTCACCAGCGTCTCATTCAAATCAGGACGTGAAACAGCTGATAAATTTTGCTCAGAGACCTCTTCTTTCAGGCTTGAGGTTCTTTACGTGCCGTAAATGTACGACACGGAACACGCGGCTTTACTTCCCATCCGAAGGAAGTCATACTTTTTTCGCCCGAAAACATCCATTCACCCTGGAGGGATTGAATCCGCGATCTTGGGTCTACAAGGCAAGTATGGTTACCATTACACCACGAGGACTACCACTTAACTTACAGTGTGATAGAAATGAAAGAGAGACTATTGAATTTTCCGGCTATGGTAAATACGAGGCAGAATCAAAAAGCAAACTTCGTGGAATAATTCATTATATATGGGGATTGAAAACACTTTTTCATTTTAAAACATAGTCTCCCTCAGGTTCAGCGCAGGCGTTCCAGCATTTCACAAATGCCTGGATTCCACGAGAAAAAAGTCTTGTGTCCAACTGCTTGACCATTGCGTTTTTCACCTCATCGTCAGTGCCGCCTAGTGCCTCTTTGAGAGGTCCAAAGACATGTTATCGGAAGGTGCCAGATCCGGTGAATAAACAGGATGTATTTTTTTGTTTTTTTTTGTTTTTGAGTAGTGTTTAACGCCCGTTTTTACTACAGAGGCACCACAGGCGGTGGACACTGATGATACATGAGATGAAATGATATATTGGGAAAGGGTATTTTTTTTTTAAAGGAAGGAAGCGTTCCAGGCCTAAGTTTAGGTACCTCCCCGGCATTTGCCAGTTATAAAGACTGAGGAAAACCTGGAAAAAACCCCAGTCAGGGAGGACGGTCCTGGCGGGATTCGAACCGCAGACCTCCATCTCACGAGTCCATGCCTTAACGACCTTGGCCACCCGTGGCGGTAAGCAGGATGTAGTATACATTCAATGTGCAATTTTTGTGCCGAGCTGTGTGTGGTCTTGCATTATCATACTGTAACAGTTGTGAGCAAACCTCAACGTTTCGACCTGATTGCAGGTTTTAAATGGTTCTCAAGCAGATCACAATATAACTCAATGTTAACGTTACATGTTTATGTTCCATGATTGAACCTTTAAAGTTCCAGAAGAGCGTGAGCATCACTTTACCGGCTGTTCGGAACTGTTTTTTTGTTTTTTTTTTTTTTTTTGTTTTTGGCGATGGTGAATACCGCTTGGTAGTTGTGGACCCCAGTATTCATCACCAGGGACTATACGCTTTACGAAACCCTTTTCTTCAGCTTCATGACGTCGAGCAATGTTTCACAAACATCCACATGACGTTCATTCAGTTCAGGGGTGAGTTTTTTGGTACGCTAGTATAACAGAGACTTTCCCGTACTGCAGAATGTCGTAGATAATGTGGTGGGTAGAATCATCGATGAACTTTAATTCTACAGCCAACTTAACGATTGTTAACCTCCAATTATCTCGTATCGCTTGTTCTACTGCAACGATAGCGTCGCGTAATCGCAATATAAGGTCGACCAGCTTCTACTACTTTGAGAAAGATCGTCAAAATTATGAGGATAAATAAAAAAAAGTATGTTATCCCCCCCCAAAAAACTATGATTATTTTTATTGAATAGACGTCGTAATGGTATAGGTACTTATATCGTTCTCTAGGAAACTGATTTCAAAACAGATCAAGTGTCACGTAACGAGAGGTTCTGAACCTCAAGAACTACCAGTTAGATCATATATCCTTTAACAGGCCATTGATAATGGCACATATACAAATTTCTATGCAACTTATTACCATTTCACACAGATACTTCACAATTGTAATGAAACAGTGCACTAATGGCAACACTGCCATGTATATTAAGTATAAGTTACTTCAATAACAAACGCTGTTACATTTGAAGTAATAATGCTATCATGTAAACACACTCCAGCAGCGATAATCAGTTGTTTCGTTAGTAGTCAGTTATGAGGAACATTCAAAAAGTTTTGGAACCAGAATATCCATTATTGGGCAATAATGTCTACAAAAAGATAACTAACACAGTTGGTAACAATGAACCTTAAGTTATAAAAACATGCATAAGTGCAAGTTTAAACCTGTATAGTCACTGTCCGTGAGTTCAGCTCTGTATCAATAGCTGGTAAAAAATCATTAATATTTCTAAAGAAAACTTTCTACTAAAGATTTTCACACGCTATAATCTAGGTGAAAGAGTGAAAAAAATCCATGAGGACTTCGTAGCTGTTCATTGTGATCAGATGCGTTCATTTGATACAATTGCAAGATGGATTCATTCATTTGAATAAGGGCGAGAGACTTTAAAAGGCACCCCTCCCTCTGACCGGCCCCGGGAAGCTGTGAAAGAGAGAACAATTCAAAGAGTGAGGAACTTGGTGGAGGAAAATCGACATATTAGTGTTGAAATGCTAAGTATAGTAGCGGGAATCAGTGTTGGCAGCATTGACAGTATACTCCGTGAACATTTAAAGCTACGCAAAATCTGTGCAAATGTGGGTACCACATTCCCTAACCAATGAAGAGAAATGAATGTGCAAGGAAACTGCTGAACATGTTTTCATCAATGTTCCTAAAGGTTTGACAGATATATGAAAGTTAGTTTTATTACTATACCATCCCAAATAAAGCTCAGAACTGCATGTGGGTAAATGAGAATGACTCAAGACCAGTTAGTTGTTCTTCGATGAGATTTTCGTTCTCGGAAGCGAATGTTCACTGTTTTCTTCAACTATGAAGGACCATTAGGTTGTAGACTGTATGTCAGAAGGAATTACAATGAATGAAGAATTATATTTTGGATCCTTTATTTGAAGAGCTGAGCCTGTGACTTGTCCAAAGACTTCAAGACTGTTGCTTTTGCACGACAATGCGTCTCCTCACAGAACAGCTGCAAACTTGAGGAAACTGGAAGTCGCCTGACCATCCACCCTACAGCCCTGACCTTGCACCGGCGACTTCTGGTTGTTTTCTCGAGTGAAAGCTTTCATTGCTGGAAAACCTTTTAAACGAGTACAGGACTCTGCACAAGCTATAAATTCAGCTCTGTTGTCAATATCTCAGTCCGAGAACCGTAGTGCTTTTGACAAGTGGTTGCACCGTCTACAGCTATATGTGGAGAGAGATAAAGAGTACTTTGAAGAATTGTGATGATAAGTTTTGAACTCAGTCCTTAGCTTGAACTTAAACGCGATACTTGCAAAACTTTTTGAATATCCCTTGTACTTTATTTCGTTTTGTGTTAAATGAATGTAAAGATAATCACTATAAAGCTTAACTTCTAAGCCTTTTTCTTTAAAACCTTGGGAGAGAATTTTTAATTTTAAAAGTCTTAGTACACCAATACAAGTATTAATTTGAGTCAGACTTATGAATTCAAAATATAGGACGCATACGATGCTTTCTTCATCCTGCAAATTCCATACTTTATCAAAATGTCAGCGGTAAATTTGTTATTATGATAAACAGAATTTTTATAAAGTAAGTGGGTTACTGCGGTATTTTTATTAAATTCTTTCTCTTTCTTTCTGTTATGCATTATCATCCACTCACGTATGAGTATTAATTTTAGTTTTTAAGATTGTAGAAGCAAGTGACATGCATTTTGCAGCAGCAATAGCAATAGTAAGTATTGTGCACCACTTTCTAAACACAATTATGTTACAGAAACACAACCTTTTTCTCCATGGAGCTAGTTGAGAAGGAAGAATGCTCTCCGTTTATGAAGGACGCCGTGTTCACCATGGTAAAACCTCAAGATGCCTGCATTAACATGAAAGATCCTGTAAGACGCAGATGGAACCAGGTAACAAATTCAGAGAAATGAGTAATTGGAAGATCTACAGTGCGTGTAACATAATGAAAGGTTTAATTACCTGGTAAATGAGTGTTGGTAGCTCTAGTTCCGTTCCCAAGCAGGATTATATTATATTATGAGTGTTTCTAAAAGTTCTCAGCCTGAGTCATCGTGGAGTGATAGTTGCTAAGTACCATCCTTTAGATGGCGCGCTGTAAAATTTCAAACGCGTAAATGTAGTCACTTGTTTGTGACGATCATGTAAGCAAATTAGTGTTAACTTTTTCTACAAAATGGATAAAACTGAAATACGATCTGTGATAAATTACTTCGTTTTGAAGATTATAAACATAACAAAAATACAAAAGGAGTTACATCCCTTCATTTTCGGCGGTTACAAAGTGCGCTGCTGAATTTAAGAGTGGTCGTACATCCATTCAAGATGACGAGCGCTCAGGGCATCCCAAAACTGTTGTGACCGACGAGATTGTGACAAAAATTCACAATGCTGCACTTAGTGATAGCAGATTGAAGGTATACGTTTGACTGACATTGCAAAAAAAAAAAACTCGATTTTGCGCCAAGTTTTGCATATGAGAAACCTTTCCGCTTGATGAGTGCCGCGTTTTTAACAATGAACCAAAAACGCATTCGAATGATCATTTTGCAAGAGTGATTAGAGTTGTTTAAACGCTATTCCAGTGAGTTTCTCCGGCGCTTCATAATAACAGAAGATGAAGCATGGAGATATGACTAAACGTCAGAGACGAAGGGACAGTCCAAGCAGGGGTGACAACAGGTGAAAGTGCGTCAAAGAAAACAAAAACGGTTCCATTTGCAGGAAAAGTCATGACTACGGTTTTTTCGGATTCTCATGTAGACTACCTTCAGAAGGACAGAACCATCACAGGGGAGTATTACGCATCACTACTGACCAATTAATGATGACATTCAGGCTAAACGTCCACCCTTGAGAAAAATAAAGTTCTCTTTCATGACGATAATGCGCCTTCATGCATGTATGGGATTGCCGCTGCAAAACTGCATGACCTTCGCATCCAAGTGCTTCCACATCTGCCATATACGCGTGATTAGGCACCCAGCGTTTATTTTTTATTCTCTAACCTGTTCCCCATCTGCTGAGAGGGCGAAGATTCACATGAAATTATGAGATTGAAGCTGAGAGAGACGCTTATTTTTCACAATTGGACAAATCTTATTTTACTGAGGGTATTAAAAAATTGGAAAGTCGTTGCACTAAATGTATTAATTTACACGGTGACTATGTTGAAAATAAAAAACGTTATATTGAATCTTTTGTTTTGTTGGCCATGCCGAGAACTTTTAGAATGACCCTCATAATTCACAGGCATAATACTACACTACAAAACAGCTTGGTACATCGCAATACATGCAATTTTAATGTGACTAATTGCCAGAGAAAGTTAACCCTGTTCAATGTTACAGGTTTTTATCTGGATCCTCAAATTGCTGTCCTCAATAATGATGGGTTTATGCTCTGGATTCTCCCCAGTCCTAGCAACACAATTCAAATCACCAGGAGAGGAGTTCCAGGTAGACAACGAAACGATATCCTGGATTGGTGAGTTCACAATCCATTATTGACGACAGGCTATGAAAAGCGTTGTATTTTTTGCGTTATGTAGGACCAGATATTAAATTATTCTGCATTTTCATCGGTGCTGGTGGTTTAGTGGTTACCATACTTGCCTCCTAAGCCCAAGATCGCGGGTTCGAACCCGGCCAGGACCGATGGATTTTTTCGGGCGTAAAAATCCTAAGTATGGCTTCCTTCGGAAGGGAAGTAAAGCCGTGGGTCCCGTGTCGTACATTTACGGCGCGAAAAAGAACCTCAAGCCTGAAAGAGAGGCCTCTGAGCAAAATTTGTCGGCCGTTTCACGCCCTGAGTTGAATGGGACGCTGATGACCTGAGCTGTTAAAGAGCGTCCATAAATACATCATTCAAAAAAAAAATTTCTGCATTTTCCTGTTAGTGAATTCTAGAAGTTGTTCAGTTATTGATAGCATTTGCTTCATAACCTTTTACCTGCCTAATTCAGTTTCCATTGTAAAATGTCAGAATGTTAGTATTTTCCTATGGTGGATACCAATAATTAAGAAATACATACACTATTTAGACTCTTAGAAAAGCATTATCCGCAATTTTTAACCCACATTTGGCGCTTGAAATGAACATTTTAGGGGGGAAAGATTTTTAAATACATACTTTAATTATTTGTGAAATTACACATTAAAATCAGTGTATTTCAGTGTAGAATTTAGTTGAATTGTTTTTAAGGTATAAAAAACTAAAGAACTGCACTATACTCTGAATTGTCTTAAATACAACGACTCTGTAACATTATAACAGTGCATGGTGTTGTGGGAAGCAATAAAGAGGCATCTTTATTACACATTCATGACACAAAAATCAATTAATGGTCATCAGTCTTTCTAATTGGGCACGGTGTTTTGCCTTAGATCCTGGTCTAGTACTCTTGGTTGAGTTTTCAGTAGGAACATAGCTACTTCTCTCCTGTCTCAAGATGTTCTTTAGCTTTCTTGTGATGTAGTTCACGTTGAATTTGCCAACCATCATCATCTACTATGTTCAAACCGTTTGCAAAAAGATTCCATCACCACTTGCTGCTTCTGTGGAGATAGCGATTAAGAACACCTCACCACCCATTCCTACATTGTAATTCATCACGATATTTGGCTCTGGAACATCAATCCTATTTTAGTTCATTTACAACATCGCTTTATACTCCCCACCGGCATAAGTGTTTAATGGTTTGAGGCCAGAGTAACGACAGTATAATCCTCCCATCTATATATGAGAACACCATCACATTGGCAGTCAAAAACACTCTCTCCTTCTTCTTCAGGATATTTGGTTGAGTCAAAGCACATTTTCGGATCCTTCCATCTCGTAGGCAGTCTCTGAAGTTCTTTTCTTTCAGTCCCATCAGCAAGTCCATATAAAGTGAAGAAATTATCAAAGTATATTCCCACTTGTAGAGGATCAGGCACAACAGAAAGTAAATTCATAACTCTGGGAATCCCAGATAGGAGCTACTATCAGAAATAATCCTTTCCCCCATAAATGCTCATGTTATAAGGATATATTGTACTTGAACATAGACTGCATACTTTGAATCCAAAACATATCGGTTTCCCGTAGTAAACATTTGGTAGGAATGATGACTACAATACGGTGCCATAGACTCATCAATACTAAGCTTGTTATAAAAAACTGTTGAGCCCATCATATAGTGGAGTAACTTTCCCTTAACTTTGTGCTATCCATCAAATGAAAATACTTATTTACATCTGTGAAATTTTGCACAGAAGCACCAATGCAATATCCTCAGCTGTACTCCAGTACTTGTCTTCAGTTGGTACTGAACGGCATCCACTTAGTAAGAGAATTCCAAAGAAATGCGCAACTCTTGTTACTGTCACTGGTTTCGTTTATTTACCGACATTCTTTAACATCTCAGGTCATCAGCGTCCCATTCGATTCAGGACACGAAATGACCGGTAAAGGTTCTTACGTGCCGTAAATTTATGACATAAGACGCACGGCTTTACTTCCCTTCCGAAGGAAGCCATGCTTCTGATTTTACGCCCTAAAATCCATCGATCTTGGCTGGAAATGAACAAGCGATCTTGAGTCTACGAGGCACCACTAGATCACCAGAAACGACTGTATCATGGATGCTAGAAAGTATAAATGAATTTTAGGCAAAATCTTGTAAAAAGATTAGCTCACTGGTCCTATTGGAATAAGTTCTGGATGTTGACCTGATAGCAGGATTGTGATTTTATCTTGTTGAAAACCATTCATCAAATTAGAGGACTTTTCCTCACCTCCTTTACTGTTCTTAGATGCATTCACACTAGAACCCATAAAAGTCTCTGGAAACATCCTTATATCAGCAGTAATCTCTACCTTAGCTGACACGTCGTCACCAACCTTTTCGTCAGTAACGTCATTATCATCACGAGAAGCTGATCATCACCATTAGGAAAATCATCATCTCTCAATAGGTTATAATATTCCATGGTTTCTTCTGCGGTTAAAAACTTCTTAGACGCCATTATGCTTTGATGGCAAAAATAAAATTAACAGTGATCCTGAAATGCTAAAGGAAGAAGAAGCAGCAATAGGCTCATTGTTAAGCATTTTTGGTTGTATACTAAAGGGTTCATTCTTGAGTATTTGAACTGTGCAACCATTATGTAAAATAAGAAGTAATGAATATATTTATAAAAACAAGATATACAATTTAGATACCCTTAAACGCCCATGTTACCATTTGTGAAAATCAATATATATTTTGCTCTATGTTTAACATTGGTTTGCCAAAGGATTTAACATCTCGATTATGATACAATTAAACAGAAAAGATATTGTACAGTAATTAAAGCTACATTTAATCAGACATTAGGCTAAGTATATGTATTTCTTCCAATTTAACATACAAATATTTTAAATTCCTCTTTTTAGTCTTTTTTTTTCAAAATCAGAGGGATTTAATATTTTTAAAATAAATTTGGATTTTAATAAAACACAACTGCAAGAAAATGTTTTTGTCAGATTACGTATTTATAAAAATTTTATTCACTGTTCTCAAATGGAACATTGGCGGGTAAAAGGTTAATAAAAAGGTCATTTCGCATTGTTTAAAGTTTTAATGGACATTTTAGCACTATATACTTCCCACAGCGTGTCCAATGTTCGCTTTATTTCTTGTGCTTAACCTGGTAGTGTTTGTGAACAATAACTTTCTAAGTTTCCCAATTGTAGCTCATTCAGACTTGGTGCGTCTAGCTGCTTCACAAACTCATTTCTATTACCTAATACAAACTTTTCACACATTCAAAGTCACAATAGCGGGGACAGGCTGAGTCCCTGTTTTCCCTCACCATCTGTACGGCAGACTTCCCTCAAACATAAGATGTCAACACTGTTAGGGGCGGGAGGGTTTCTTCGGAACTTTAGCCTTGCACGGCGGCTGGCCGAATCGAGTCGCAAGACAACTACAACGGCAGTTCAATAAAGAATGATCATATTTTTATTATATATTTTTCAAAGTATTCCTTGTTGGATGCAAGGGAGTTTCTACCAGTCTTCAAAGACAAGCTGGAAACCATTGATTGACAGATCCTGCAGACTCGCCTCCATAGCCTTCATTATAGTGCTTTGGATGATGGAAAATGACTCCCTTGAAGGCGTTTCTTCAATTTAAGAAACATAAACCTGAATCTGGAGTATATGCAGGGTGAGGGCCACACTTCACATGCTTTTTGTGAGATATTGAGCAACACCATTTGGGCTGTAAGCCGTACATTAACGTGGTACAGCATTCAGATTGTTGCATGACAATGTGGCAATTGCGTGTGAATTGCCTTGCAGAGATTTCAAGACATTTCTGCAGTACTGCTCAGTTACAGAGGTACAATATGCAGGTAAGCTGTTCCTGGAGATTTCCACACAGAGCTTTGTTGTTTTCTCTCAGGATCGAAATGATGTAGCCAAGTTTGATCAGTGAATACCTTTGAAAGAAAATCCGCAATTTGCCGTAGCGTCATCTTCAACTGCATGCAAGCCTACAGTGAACATATGCAAGTTTTCAATTACCAACATGTGGCTGCACCTAGCGAAATTTTTAGAATGTCTGAAGATGTTCTTAATGTTATTCTCTCGTTGATGTGAATGATGAGCACAAACTGGAGTCCCGGGTTCAGAATTTCAGAACAGCATATTGTTCATCCTCTGTCACTTCCATTCTGCTATAGGCGGAACTAAACAAGTGATAACAATGAAGCTAGTACCACGTGTACATTTCCCATTGAGGTAACAAGTGAAAAAAAGCATGACCATTCTTTGTTGGTCAATGCTCGTAGTTGGAGCGAGTGGTGCTTGTTTATGTCAGAGTGAACACTATACGCTCGGTATATATTCACGCTTAAGGGTTGTTTTAAACTCTCCTCTCCAATATAATTCTGCCTTATGATACTCGTAAACCCAAGACGGCGGGCTCAATTCCGGCCAGGCTCGATGGATTTTTTCGGTCGTAAAACTCCTAAGTATGGCTTTCTTCGGAAGGGAAGTAAAGCCGTGGGTCCCGTGTCGTACATTTACGGCACGATAAAGAACCTCAAGCCTGAAAGAAGAGGCCTCTGAGCAAAATTTATCGACCGTTTCAATTGAATGAGCCGCTGATGACCTGAGATGTTAAACAGCGTCGTAAATAAACCAAATCAACAATACATTATTGTGTTATTACGACTTATGCTGCCTTACCGATTCAAAACTTCTGCTTTTGTTGCAGTTAGTGCCTTCAGCTTCGCAACTTTACTGGGCTGCATTGTGGGTGGCGTGGCGGCGGATTGGCTCGGTCGACGTACGACCGCTGTGATTGCTCTTGTGTGTATGGCGGTGGCTTGGTTCCTGATTGCAGTAGCGCAGAACGTCCCTTGGATAATCGCAGGCAGGGTGATCACGGCGGTGGCTGTGCTTGCGTTCAACATCAACATTACGGCAAGACTTGCGATTCTGCCTAACCTGATTATGAAGCATGTGCTTCGGTGATATTAACTTCATGTGTGTCGGTACTGAAAACTTTCTTTTTTTCCATTTCCAGTTTAACCGGAAGTAACTCCCGCTCTCTTATTTAAAACGAAATGCCCGATATTTATTTTACATTTTCATTAACAGCTTTTCAAAAAGTGCACAAACTAGATACGTCTGCTAAATCAAGAGAATGGTGTAGCGAGTAATAAAATGCTCCTTCATTAACAAAAACAAAATAAAACTGGTCCAGCATCTAAATACTGGTAGCCCTCAGCTACTTGACAATGTGCCTGTCTGGTTAGCCAGACTTTAGACCGCTTCCATTATTCGATACCCCAGATCTCTTAAGTTGTTGGGTCTTTCTCGATATACTGACTTCAAACGGCCCCATAAAAAGAAATCCAAAAGCGACAAATCTGGGGACCTTGCTGGCCACTCTAATGTAACCTGTCCTGCCAATCCATCGCTGTGGAAAACCTGCTCTAAGTGCTGACGAGCATTCTGTCCATAGTAAACTATGCATGTCGTTGGAAACAGATGTCGCCTCTGGGTAGCACATGGTTGGCTGATGTGGAAACAAATGTGCAAAGTCAGTTTTACGTAATTTCCAAGTAAATTCAAACAGCTCTTAGTGCTTCTCTGAAGAAGTAAGAACCAATGATATGATCACCAATATCAGATCAAGCAGTAAGTTTTTGTGGATACAGCGTGTGGTTCTCCTCCATCCATTGTGGATTTACCTCTTACCAGTGTCGGCAGTTGTGTCTGTTGACAAATTCTTTGAGACAGAACGTAGCTTCATCTGAGAATACAATTTGTCTAACAAAAATTGGATTGTTGTTATTGCGCTCTATCATTAATTCACAAAACTTCATTCTTCTTCCGGATTGTCCTTTGAAAGTGCCTGCAAAAGTTTCATTTTTAACGCTGTTGCTTGGTACCTTTAAGGTTTTTCATCACGTAACTTTGGCTTATATTTGATTCTAGTGACAAATGTGTTGTGTGGAAACTTTTGGATTTTCTTGCACACGAAGAGAAACATCTAATGAAGTATTCTCATCCGACGACCTGATCTTGGTTAAGTCCTTTACGCTTCCAGTTTAAGTAAATTTCTTTAAGATCCTTGACACTGTTGTATTTGGAAAAGGATTGCGATCCAGACGCACATCATTAAATAAATTCCTCGCCTCATTTTGACTCCATAGCCATCCACGACTGAAATTAGAATTCTCAGATATAATTGTTTAACACACATACTAAATATCAGATTCAATCCCTTAAATAAGATGCTTATGTATAAATGAACTCACTTCCGCGGATATAAACAGGCAGTATTTGTGTTATTACTGACAAAACACAGTAAACAATGAAAGCGTTTTATTATTCGCTACATTTTTTTGTTTCCTTGCTTTAGGAACAATACATTTGTACAGAAGTATCTAGCGTATTGAAAAGATGTTATTAAGCATTATTCGAAAATGTAAAAGTATATAAAATAAGAGACTTCTGGTTAACCCAGTATAAAAAGTCTGTAGTGGCAACTGTTGAGTTCTCAGTAAGCGGCTATCTCCACACAACGAATTTGATGTCACTGAACAACTTGCTTGAAAACCTCACTAGGTAGTGCGGCAGTGTATGTAATTATATTAGAGATATCATTCCTTAACAAATTTCTCACACCGTCACAATAACTTCTTCATTGAATCAGAAAAAAAAGTTTTGGTTATGTCTGGAGCAGGAATATTCCACCTTCTGGATATCATCATTACTCCCAAATCTTTCTCCTCTCAAATGGTTCTTCAAAACGTTCAAACACATGATAATATGAGAACGGAAAAAAGAGGATTGTATGGAGGCAGTCTCCCTCTCCAAATGGTAGCAACAGCTGCATCGGAGAAGACAAAAGTTCCCTTCGACCGCTTCTTCTCCAACCGGTTTAGTGATCCAAAACAGGCACTTTCAGGCAGAGGCCAAGGTGTTGAACGTCTTGTCTTGCAGGAGATGTGATTCGCCATTCTTAGAATGAATCTGCTTTCAAGTTTGCTGTGATTTCGTCCCTTGTGGAAATGTGCAGCTGAATCCTCTTGCCTCAGTAGCATGTGAGGTCTCAAGTTGGCACCCAGTCACAGTTTAGAACTTCTAATATGATTTCATCTTGACTCACCTTCTCGTGGGTGTGGCGAACCTGTTCAATGTTCTGAATTTTTAAACGCATCTATGGCGGGTTGCCCTACTCCTCGTTTATAATACTAATACTTGGTATCTGTAGACGCTTATGGTACAGTTAGTCAATAACGGCTGTGTGGCAAGGGTATATTGTTGTACTTTCCGACGCAGTTACAGTTCAATGACTATAAAGAGAAGGGTCTTACCATAAGTAAGTCATGTGCGGGGCGTATAACACTGACACATAAAAATGGATTCCAACCATCAACAAAAGGAGTAGTGGCCAAAGTGAGGGCCGCAGTGGTACAAGAAAATCCACTAACATAAAAAATGCCTTGCAAACAGCTCTGGAACTTCTAAGGACAGTTTGTAATAATTCGTGGAAATTTGGTTCTAGAATGGCGATACGTCTTGAGAGAGCAGCACATCAGGGAGCGCTTTGCCAATGCAAGAAAACTGTATGAACACCGCTTGGCAGGTGAAAAGCGGTAATGGGTGGTTTCATCGGATGAAGCATGAATTTTATTATATAATACAAACAAACTAATGCCGTTCAGCAGGTCAAACGGGGCACTCCATCTTCATCCGGGAAAACAAAGAAAAGTTCTCCAAGAGGTTCAAGGTAGTTGCAGTTTACTGCTCTCAGGGGCAACTCAAAAATTCACAGAGTTGCCAACAGTGAAAAGGTAAATACAGTCCATTTCCAAACGAACGTCATAGACCTACTTTTTATGAAGAGATGCCCTGATTGTATGTGACGAAGCCTCAAATATTTGTATTCACGTTGATACGCACTTTCAGATCATCCCTTGCCAATACTACCGGAAAGCTGCTAAAACGAATGTCAACGTAATACCTTTTAAAAGAGATTGAGATGCATCATCCATGGATTTTTGGGGGTTTGGTCTGCTGAATAAAGTCGGTTCTAGACGGTCGAGGGACTCCGGAAAGTTTGCCAGGAGTTTTGGAATAACATGTCCCTTCTTGCTCTGCGGCGCAGTTTGCGTTATACGGCAATAGTTCAAGCCCGTGGACATCATATTGAACAATAAGTGGAGAATCTGCCCGTGAAAAAATATGAGTAACACCCTCCCTATTAAGTGGATTAATCCTCCGTACTCACAATGCAGGCTTCTCCTTGTTATTGCAGTATCTTTCTTTGGGTTTCAGACCACATAAATCTGATGACTGCTCTTTGGTTCAATGTGCTAAGAGTGCCGCAATTTTGCACATTTCATCTATTGGTAGCGTCAATACTTTCTGTAAGAACATAACATATAATGCTACCTTGAGAGTTTCGATGCATTTGCTAATTATTTTTGAAACGCTACTAATGAATTAAATTTAACTGCAGTAAAGTGATAGTGTAAATTTCTCCAGTGACACAGCAGAACCGAAAATACAACATTTCTTGACAATTTACAGATTTATGTCGACGAGATGGCAGACCCGAAACTTCGAGACTTTATTATGTTCAGTTCGGCGCCACTATTTAATGTTGGCATAGCCGTCATGTCAGCCATGATGAATGTAAGCTGGAGGATATCGGCGTGGATGTCTCTGGGTTACTGCGGAGTGCTGCTGGTAGCTATCTGGCTCTTTCCAGAAAGTCCCACTTGGCTCGTCAGGAATAATCGCTTTGATAAAGCCTTGCGGTGCTTGGAATGGATATGGGGACCATCTTGCCAGAAGCAGGTAAGGCACAATCGTATAAAGTTAAAGTTACTTACGACAGGGATGTCTCATGCGATAAAAAAAGGGTCCTTGAGGCCGGCCATCATGACCTTGAGTTTTCTCGCGGCGAATACTAATATGGTTCTTCAGTTTCCACGACTTTTCCGTTTTCACATCATTTCATTCTGTTGGTTCTGTTACAGGGCGAGATGGGTAGGCGCGATGTGACGTGACTTGCGTTTCGTATGGAAGCGGACCTTCTGAGGGGCACCAACTCCTCAAGGGGATGATTTCAGCTGCGTCGGGATGTATTATTTCGAAATATGTTACGGACCCTGTTATGTCCGGTGTCTCCCTCACTACATCCCTTCCTCCCGTAGGTGTTCCCATTTACGGCGAGGCAAAAAGTACCGAAGTATCCTCCTCCGCCCCCAATAATCCAATCCAATGTAACAGCTGCATTAATTACTAAGAGATTTTATAAATTAACCTATTTCAACAAAAATATGACATGTTTAAAGAACTTTTAGTAGAGCTAATGAAAAATATCTCCGGGATTTACACACTTGTGAAAGGAAGTCAAAAAATAGCGGACTATTTTTATAACTGATATATAACGACATTTATTTCATTCAGACTCACTTACAAACTTTTAAACCATTTTCCCTCTGAAGATCGATCAAGCCAATGTTCAAAATATTCTTTGATTTATTTAAATCTATTCAGTATACGCACAACATTTTCTGTTTTGAAAATTACAACCATGAAGCTCTTTTCTACCACATACCTAATGTGTTCTTAAACCAGATACCCAAACACTTAATTTCACAACTACTGGCGTTTAAATAATCAGAATTTACAGAATGTTGAAATACTTGAAGCAAATCACTTATCACATTGTATAAGGAACACAATATTGCGACGTTCACTAGAAGTTTTTAGACATGGGCTCCCCAAAATATTTAATTGAAAACATACCATCACATCTTCTTAAACACTCTCCTTCAATTTATTTACGTTTACCCAATCCTTCTGAGCAATACTGGCGCCAGTCATTCTCATCTACTGCATACGCTGCAGTAGCATTCCCCGCAGTCGATAGCACAGAAAGATGTCACCTGGAGTGCGGGAAGCTTCTCAATCCAGTTCTTGATCGCCTTTCCCGCACTTTTTCAAACAGCCGGGGGACTGTAACTGTACCACTGAGCTGTGACCGTTCTTTGATTTTTATAGCTTTTCTTGCCACATGACTAGCTGTGCCAAAAAAAAAGAAAGAAAGAAAGAAAGAAAGAAAGAAAGAAAGAAAGAAAGAAAGAAAGAAAGAAAGAAAGAAAGAAAGAAAGAAAGAAAGAAAGAAAGAAAGAAAGAAAAATCACCACCTAATTCTTGCCAATACTTTCTGTGCCCTTTTGACTTTCACAGGCGAATTGTCATCAAAGAAGACCCCCACTGAAGACTGACTTTTTGTTCCTGGGTCATAATGAAAAACTCATGTCTCATCATCTTGTTACGATCTCAGAAACACGATGAGAGCTACCATTATAGAATCATTCCATTCGGTGTCTTTTAGTCCTGTATGAAGTTTCATCTCCCTGGAGCATCCAACGGGATGAAACCTTGCTGACCCTCAGGAAATCATGCAATATTTTTGTGAAGCTCCCTGGTCCACTCTTCAAAGTTGCCTGGATGTCCTGGTATGCGATATGGGGACCTTCTCTCACCATTTTCCCCGCAGCTGCTGCGGATAGCCGCCCGCTTCTTTAGGCAAGGGATGAAGGTTGCGGTCAGACTAAAACTCTCACACGGGACGTTCAAGGCGTACGATGAAATACTTTTCTCCCTATTGTAAATAGTACATCCAGGTCCAAAAACTTTCTAAATGACTCTCGTATTCTAATGAAACCTCATCATATAGTTGTGTAAACAATAACCACAGTACTTGCATTGATAATGCAACATAATAGTGCACAAAAGCCAGCAAGTTTAATACTTTTTAACGAATGCAACACACTTTTTAATTTAAAGACGCTTACATACACTCAAAAATATGTAAATTTTCCCTTTTCCTCAACTTTTCCTTGATGTTTGGAGTCACCAATAGCCCCCTGTATTAAGTACTGCTCGCCACCTCTTTGGCATTGGAGAAATATGATGAAGGATTTCGTTTTGTTCCATACTCTGCAAATGAAGTTGGAGACATACGATTCAGAGTTTCGATGTTTTCAATGCGTAGCCACAAATATCGGGTTTAGACGTGGGGGCTAAGCAGGACACTCTAGTATTGCACCGTTATGTCTTTTTAACTACCTAAACACTCGCCCTGGATGTAAAGCATTTGATATTTTTATTCCTAAGCCCCTCCTCACGCGAATTTTTATTCTACACTATTCTGAAATCAGAGTGAATTCCGGGCTTTTTATTGGATATCTCCTAATTCACGCCCAGGCTGGCTCTGATTTATACGATTTAGAACGGTGTTCATTGGTTATTCTTTCTTTCCCTACACTAATACACTTTTTCTGGTCCGTTCTTTTCCCAGAAAAAGCTACGGTTATAAATTTCGATAAAGGGCCTCACCGCAAAAATACATTTTCAGAAATCTGTATTTCCTACGAGTGGCGCACCCCCCTTTGTTCCCCTTGTTCCGTTAGACAAGCAAAGTAGCTGCTGTTACCCTGAAAGTGGAAGTGACCCTTTTACAATATGCCGGCAATGTTCCTCTAAAGCATTCACACATATGAAAAGTAACAATTCTTAGCCTATCTCGGTCTCTTTCCACTATCTGCTTCCCCCAGGTTAACCGCTGACAAACCTTCCTTAAACAATAGCTCTTGCAAAAAGGCTTTCATACAGGTGTCTTTCAGTCATCACAATAGTAAAACCTGAAAAATGAATACAATACTTGCACCTTGCTGCGATATGCACAAAATATTGCTATCTGCTCAGGTATTTACACACACAAAATATCAATGTTAACAATAATTACAATATGAACTTAATATTAAGGAGCTATACTTTTCGGATACATAGTTTATCCTGATTTTAATCTTCACGCAGGTAAATGATGAACTAACGCAGCTGAAGCGGCGAGCTTTTCTCTCAAAGTCTACCAAAACTCAATCGAAACCCAAGAGGTTCAGTCTCCTCATTCAAAGAACGAAATATCTGTTGGAGCCTCGCCTGCTCAAGCCCTTTCTCATCATGCTGGGGTTCAATATTCTCCACCACCTCTGCGGTCAGGACGTTTACACCAATTACCCTGCTGATGTGATAGCAAGAATGAAGAATACCGACAACGGGCTGGATGCTGTGACGATCAACACAGTGGTCTCCGCTGCGAGAATCGTCGTCGGCATCCTGGGGGCCATATCAATCTTCAAGGTGGGCAGAAGAACAATGTCTGTCACTTCAGGAGTTAGCTGCGGATTGTCATCTTTCCTCGTCGGTGCTGTGCTCTACCTCTACCCAAATCAGCTGAAGGATTGGGTCATTTTGACGATCCTGATCTGTTTCGTGTCAAGTGGTGAATACGGGATACGCTTACTACCGGTATACATGATCGGCGAAACTCAGCCCTCGGAGGTTCGAGGACTTTTCACTGGAATAATACAAACAGTGAATCAGCTACTAGTCAGTTTGATCATCAAGTTGTACCCAACCTATAGCTATGCTTTGGGAATTCAAGCACTATTTCTAGTCTTTGGGGTGTTTTGTTTAATTTTCGCTATGTATGCATACCTGTTACTTCCTGAAACACAGGGCAGAAACTTGTATGACGTGGAAGAGTATTTCAGGCAGTCAAATATCTTCTGGTTCAACAGAAAGAGGTGAAGATATTACTTCAATATTCCCAGGCGCATTAAACAGCTAAAGAAATATGCTGTGCAAAATTTAAAAGAGCGAATACACAGATTTTATGCCATATGCAACAAAACTATATTGTTGATTGCAAATCATTGGCAGTTTTATAACTTAAACTTCAATTAAACTCTATTCAATATAAAACGAACTTTACAAGGGGCATTCAAAAAGTTTTGCAAACAACCTATCCATTGTTGGACAATAATGTCTACAAAATGTAACAAACGCAGCTGACAACAATTGACATTACGCTATTAAAATGTGTATAAAAGCAAATTAAAACGTGTCACTGTAGTACAGTAGCAGTGAAAAATCATGAATATTTCTAAAGAAAACTTTAGATTCCATATTTTCACACGCTATAAGCTAGGGGAAGAGCAAAAGAAAAAATTCCAGGAGGACTTGGATTCATGATGATAAAGTGTGTTCATTTGACACCATTGCAAGATGGATTCGATCATTAGAAGAAGGGCAAGAGACTTTGAAAGACAATCCTCACTCTGGCCGGCCTCGGGAAGCTGTGAACGTGAGAACAATGCAAAGAGTGAGGAACTTGGTGGGGAAAAATCATATATTAATGTTGAAATGCTAATTATGGGAGTGTTGACAGCACTGACAGTATACTCCATCAACATTTAAAGCTGCGGAAAGTCTGTGCAAAACGAGTTCCACATTCTCTAACCAATGAAAAGAAGAAGAGAGAAAGGAATGTGCAAGGGAACTGCTGCGCATGTTTCCACCGAATGTTCTTAAACGTTTGACGGTTGATGAAAGTTTGTTTTATTATATACCTCCCCAAATAAAGCTTAGAACTGCGAGTGGGTAAATGAGAATGACCCAAGACCAGTTGTTCTTCGGTAAGACTTTCGTTCTCGGAAGCGAATGTTCATTGTTTTCTTCAACTATGAACGACCATTAGTGATTGACTATAAGCTAGAAGTATCACAATGAAAGGGAAATGACTTGGCACTTATATATATATATATATATATATATATATATATATATATATATAGCTGAAACGGCAGCGTCCAAAAGACAGGAACTTCAAGGCTGTTGCTTTTGCACGGCATTCTTTTCTCACAGAACAGCTGCAAATTTGAGGAAACTGAAAAATAGCCAAACTATAAATTCAGCTCTCTTGATATCTAAGTCCGAGTATCGTAATGCTTTTGACAAGTGGTTGCATCATCTACAACTGTGTGCGGAGAGAGATGGAGAGTACTTTGAAGAATTGTGAGAATAAGTTTTCGAATTCAGTTCTTAGTTTGGTCTTTAAGGTGACACGAGCAAAACTTTTCGAATGTTCTCGCATTAACCATTAGCATCTACATTCAAGACCATTTATATGAAATATGGGATTTTAAAAGTAATTCCATTTCTGTTTGATAGCATCTACAAATATGTAAACATATCTGTGATAATTTCTTATCCTCAGAATAGATTATGAAAATTACCATCCCCTTCTCGTAGACACAACCGTACTCGTTGGTCCACTTTTTCTTTATGCTTTGATCACACGCTGATTACGGTGATGATGTCAGTCTCCAAATCGTCAAGTTGTCCGTGACAAATTTTGATTAAATGGTTTAATATTAAGTTAACCGCATAAGAAGTGATTTGGTGATGTTAGGTCGGGGACCTGGATTCCTGTCAATGCTTAGAAATTAATTGATTATCAAGACACATCACTGACCTGTGACAAAGTGTACCTTCTTGTTGACAGTAGCCTTTAGCGAGTTCAATGTCGTTAATAAGATCAACAAATTCCTTGAAAATGAGTTTTACAATCTCTAAAAACAAACGGACTTTACGCACACTAAACTCCGGGAGGGGGGGGGGTTGATGACTTGGTGTTTATGTGAGGCCCAAATGCTTGTACAATGAAATTTTAAGAAAAGTCCGATATCAGTAAAAAGAAAGTACATTAGCGGAAACAAACGAACATGATGATTTTTTAGAAAATGCTCTTTGCGTGGTAATTATAAAGTACAATAAAAGAATTATATGACTTCTTTTTTTTTTTTTCCTTTTGAATAAAGGACACCGTTATTTCTGGACACGATGAGACCTCTAAATACTATCTGAGGTGTTGTGAAGTTTTCGGGAAAAGATGAGTGAAATTAATGAAGAAGAAATTATATAGCCCTTGTGGAATGTCATGAAGCACTTTTTTTTTTTTTTTCCTGTTGACTAATGATATTTTTTGTGCAAACTTCAGTGGACTGAACCAGCCGCAGACCATCATAAACCTTGGTGCAACTTTGATTTCCTGGAGTACTTTGGTGTTTCATACTATCATTTAAACTTGTAAAGAAGTGATCACCGACCCAGCAACGCTAGAAGCATAGGCTCCATACCGAATGAAGTTTTTGATTCTCTCTTAATGTGTGTACAATTAATTTTATCGGTTTTCTTGTTTTTCCCAATGAACACAAATTGCTGAATATGCAAGTTTGAGCTCATTACCATTCTCCCCAAGTATTTTCTTCAAAACTTTGTAAATAATCAAAGACACCAATTCCTTAGATTTACAGCACGAAACTTTTCAAACCAAAGCTGTATTGCGTACTCGAAAATAACCCTTTCCCCAAAATGTTTCAAAACACTAAGTTTCCGGAGTCACTATATTAGGAAGGTTAGAAAAACTAAACAATTGTAATTTATAAGATAATCTCCGTTCACTTGAATAATTTCTCACCTCCCTGGATTAACAGTTAAATACTTAAAAATATAAAAAAGTTTGTCTGCAAAATGCTGGAGAAATAACGTTCAATTTATTATCCTTCTTGAAATTTCGCTGTAAAATTTGAATTACAGATTTGAAAATACGTAATGGTCTGCGTTTGATATTCGGGCAGTATGGGGGATGGAACTACAAGCCATTGGAGCAGTTTCATGGATCTGCATGCTATCATGTAGAGGAATTTCCTAACTGAGCAATTTACTTCTCTCTTTTCCTTGATGTTAGTAGCTCCAGTCGCCGTTCTGTTCCTTTCTTTGAAGCCTATCATCAGAAATCTTTCGCAGTCAATAAAAAAAAAAAACCCCGATCTCCTCATTGGAAAGACAAAGTGTAAACTTCAAAATAACCTATGTCACAGGTATAAAAATCGCATTTTCTTCCACGTTATACAACTGAAACTTAGTAACATAAAAATGAAGTTCATTTCATCTAAAGTAACTGAATGCTGTATCGGAGAAAGAACATTGGCCTGTTCACATATTACTGTGACTGAATTAACTAGTTAAGATGTTGGAATTGTGTGGAGAACATTTAACGAAAGAAGTATGTTATACTGTTTATGAATAAAAATGTGCAAACATTCCGTCACTTTTTTTTTTTTTTTTTGAGTAGTGTTTAACGCCCGTTTTCACTACTGAGGCACCACAGGCGGTGGACACTGGTGATACATGAGATGAAATGATAAATTGGGAAAGGATATTTTTTTTTTTTTTAAGGAAGGAAGCGTTCCAGGCCTAAGTTTAGGTACCTCCCCGGCATTTGCCAGTTATGAAGACTGAGGAAAACCTGGAAAAAACCCCAGTCAGGGAGGACGGTCCTGGCGGGATTCGAACCGCAGACCTCCCGCTCACGAGTCCGTGCCTTAACGACCTCGGCCACCCGTGGCGGTAACATTCCGTCACGCAGGAGCTGCATAAACTAAGCAAATTCCTCAGCAAGTTGAACACTATTAAAAATAATATAAAATCCAAATAATGACATTATTGATTAATAAAATAAGTTATGACACTACTGTTGTTAATTAGCATAACAAACTATAAAGCTAACTAATAATAGAAAAACTTAATTATAGTGCGTTACTTAACTAGCTGTGTTGTGAAATTATGCTAATTTTTAAAAGTTAGTGGAACAAAATTAGAATTCTTTCAATCTATAAGTAATACAAAAGAGAAATTACATTTTTAGAATTCTTCTTATTCTTCTTATTATTATTGTTGTTGAGATTAAACCATAAAAATAAATGCTTTACTATTAATTAAATGAAATATATGACCAGTGACAGACAAAGCTATATTGTACGAGTATTTTCAAACATTTTTAAATGTAACTATGTTTATGAACCAAGCCCTTGTTATCATCTACACATTCCTTAAAATGGAGAAATAACAAAACGTTTCGAGTTACATTGTGTTTTTAAGATTTTCATATGTTTCAATAAAACAAAAACATGTTACTATTTAAAAATAATTACAATATACTAAGCAAATACATACAATCAACAACAAACAATCCACGGATTCGTCGATATTCAGTGGCTTTGAAATTTAATTTAAATATTATTGTAGTAAAAACAGGTAACAATAACATTTTCTAAAGGTTTTTACAGAGCGCTCTTACATACAAATATAATTCTAAAACACACATTTGCTATCTCATGATGATGCTTTTGTTAAATATAAAACATATACATTGCTATAAATACAGTTTATATGCTGAATTAAATTGTCCTTTTATTTTAAGACAATATTGAGAAAATTAAACGTAAGCGTGCTTTTTAAATTTTGGTTTCAAGTATATCCCTAATTTCCCTACTTCCAATTTCCTAAATTTTCAGAAACTAATTATTTTGTTCTATTTAAATGGTATATAGCATTTAATTTTGTTGGGAAAAAAAAACAATATTAGTAATTTTTTAATGTTGGGTTTCAGGTGAACCACCACTCCTAAAAACATGATTTCACTGATTTTCAGAAATTATATTTCTTATTTTATACCGAGTTGTGTTGAGAAAAAACAAAAATTGCGGCCACTATAGCGTTAACAGATATAAATAAATATAAATGAAAAATAAAGTAACACTTTGAACTATGTAACTAAAATAACAATAACTAATGAAGAAGAAAAGGATAAAACGCGTAGATATGCACAGATTATCGTTCGCTATATATCTGATTTTTTATATTTTTTCTGCTTTTTAGTTATTGTTATTATATTGTCATTTTGGGGTGCCTAGTAGGTGGGATCGATAGAGATTTTAAGAAAATTTTTAAAAATCGTTTAATGGATACAACTGCAATAGCTACATTCCCTCGGAATTCGCTAAAATGAAAGATTTACCCCAAATGGTTACTTTCTTAATATCGACCAGTGCCATAGCAAATTCCGTTTCAAAAAAATAAAATTGGTAACAAGTTTATCATCTTCGCAGCGTGTGTCCGTAGTAATGAATTGTTTGAATGAGTTATTTCGCCTTCACATTGACAGTCTTTATCTTTTGTATGTAAATATATGTTTGTCGACGATCTATTCAATACATAAATTAAATTATATCAAGTACTTGACATTAGTTTTTATTTAACGTCATAGTCAAGTACAAGAAAGGCATGTGTCATGCGAAGGTTACCAAATACAAGTTTTACGATACTAAGTATCAGAAACTTGCCAGAGTACTCATCTTATCACTGTCAGGACTGGAATATCCTTGACCTCGAAGGTTGCTTATCAACAGGGGAAAGAGGTAGGTCGATGCCTGTGCTCTCTAGAAATGCCAGATGCTGGTTACCAGAGCTTGACATGATGCATCAATATGCTCCTTAGCTCGCTTTTTGATAAGGCAGATTTCATATACAGCAAGTCGCTTGGTTTGAGTGTCATATGCTAGATCCAAGTTTCATCTCACAAGACCTCCATTCTTCGCATCATTCCAACCTGTAGAGTTTCTACCTTTCGTACGCTTGCTACGAGTAAACTCTTCTTTCTCCATAGATGAAGTTTGAAGAATGACGAACTGACTCTTACAGTTACGAGTAACTTTAGATTTTCTCTAATCCCTTTTTTCTACACGACAGATGTTTTGCTTTGTCAATACTGTTGCTGGTTTGTCTCTCCTCCGCCAAGCAGCGAATCGCAACTCAGATTTGGGGTGTACAGCTTCACTACTGCTGACATAAAGAGTGGTTTCTCATTCTTGGGCCTGCTCCAGCCATAGCGGCCGATCGGTCGGTTCATGCTGGTACCGCGGTGAACAGGAGTCATAAAGTCCCGTAAGTTATTACTAACACATAAAATATCTATTTACTCAACATTATGAAGACAGAAGATGCTGCAACTGTCTTCTTTCATTCTCCATATATTTTTGACATCTGCTTATGAAACTCTGAAGCAATGGAAGAAAATGCTTCACAAGTGTTATTTTGCAGTTAATCTAATGTACTGCCGAGGTCGTTAAGGCACGAACTCGTGAGCAGGAGGTCTGGGTTCGAATCCCGCCAGGAGCGTCCTTCCCAAGTGAAGTTTTTTCCAGGTTTTCCTCAGTCTTCATAAATGGCAAATGCTGGGGAGGTACCTAAAGTTAGATACGTTTCCTTCCTTAAAAACCTTTCCCCATTTATAATTTCATCTCATGTATCATCAGCGTCCACCGCCTGTGGTGCCTTAGTATTAAAAAGGGGCGTTAATCACCGCTCAAAAAAAAAGTATGCACTTTCTGAATCCATAATACAAAAGCGAGTGGCTAAACTGTGTTAAAGTAAGTAATGAGTGGTGTAATATAATATGAAAATTAAGACTTAGATCTTATGAGATAGAAAAATAAATGCTAAGGATTTTATAAAACGTTATTTTATTACACCACTCTAATTTCTAAATACAGATATAATAATGATTTGGCACTAACACTAAAAGTTTCCATAAGGTGCATTACCAGAGAATGCAAGCTTTAAAACACATTCACACGATGTCTTGCGTCGAAGAGGTCAAGGTTACCATTAATGCATTGTGAAGTTGCAGGTGAACCCAAAGTGTTAAGCTAAGAGAGTAGGGAAGACAAGGAAAGAGATGGTCCCAGTAGCTTTGCAAGAGAGTTCATTAAGGTCACAACCGCTGTATCCAATTCCGTCCGAGGAAAGCAATAGATCGTGATCACGACTGTCAATCAGATCCCAACAGTGTGGGTTTCTAATTGAATGAGTACACCACCTTTGTTTTCAGCAAAGTTAATAAAAGCCCTGTGGCGAGAGATACCTTCGTCACACAGACTTGAGCAACAGGTGAAGACAGCAAAGTCTGCCGCCTTCTGACCAACAGTAAGTACTACATAAACTCGAGTTCTGCAAATTGGCGACAAAAAGTGTTCAGGTGAACATGACAAGAACTGGGTATTAGCAAAGGCGTTGAGAAAACGCAAATTGCGAGATTTGTTTAATAACAACTTGGTTTTATATTAAAGAAAAATGTAACTATAAATATTTTGTCATAGTCCCATTGAAGTTGAACGCACTTGCTTCAATGTTCCCTCGTGGAAGAGGTTTCCTCGCCCTCAGAATATTCGTTAACTTCTGAATGATTCCTCCACTTGATTTAAATTTGTTTCCAGTCAAGAAGTTTCGGGAACAGATTGACAATACGAGGGGCGAGATCAGGTGAATAGGAGAGATGCGGAAGCACTTCAAATCGTAATTCATTTAACGCGAAAGTTGCGTTGTTATAATAAAATTGTTTCAAAATACTACAGAATGTAAGGGAAGGTTAGAAGCTCATAAATAGTAAATATTATTAATTGTAATTTTGCGCAAAATAAATTAACTAGCTTGTTTTTTATTCTATCCAAATTTAAAAAAAAAACAATATCAACAGCCCAAGATGTTGCGTAACGATAGAAAACAAAAGATGTGGTAGCAACTTAATCCTTTTTAAAAGTTAAGTATCGTGAATTTTAGTTTTTTATAAACTATGTGTTAGTTCTTCGTTTATATTAAAATAATTCAATTTTTAAACATTTTAGACTTTTTTTTTTATTGCATTTCACAGAACACAACCCCACATGAACACTTTGGTTAATTTTCAACAGCTTATAGAACGTACTTTTAAATTACCCCTTTAATTTCAAGTCTTTATAATGTCCGGCCATTGTACCTTTTAAAAAATGTTACAATGCACTAAACTCAACAAGAACATTTTTTCAAATAATCACGTGATACACTGTTGCACTGAACTATTAAATATATTGCTAGGTTTTCTTTCAAAGCGTGCTCATAGGAAGAAAATGTTCTCTCTGCACAGCATAAGTCGTCAGAGCAACATTGAAATAAAGTCTGTGCTGGTAAATCGTTTGCAATTTGTTCCCCCTGAGGAACAGCAGATACATTTTTCATCGTTATAAACCCGGGGGGTTTCGCTGCAGAACCTTGGTGAGCTTCAATGAACAGACTGCGCCCACTAGCCCTGGTATTTCTTTGAAATTGTGTCAAATCCTTGCATTGTAATATGCGACCAGTTTTGTTTTTCCCCGGAATATTTTGCCTGTGGACGAGCGCGCCGCTCGTTAGCCGGCCAGTAGGGTCTCAGTGATTAGCGGGAGAGTAAAACAATAAAACAAACCAATTTAAGACGCTCATTACATAGCAAATTACCAAATGAGGTGTTGAAACTGTCCTCCTTCATTCTGCACATATTTTTTACATGTCTTTAGGAAATTATTCATCACTCGCTGTAGTTCATTTTAAGAAATCCGGACAATTTCCTGACGAATATTGTCTTCGAGTTCTTTTATTGTATGCGAGTTCTTCTTGCACACGGCTTTTTAATTTACCGCAGAGATGATAATAGCAGGCTGTTAAATCGGGGTACCCGAAGGGTCCACAAATCCCAACTAATAATTCTGTCTTGTGGAAACACATTGTGAATTGCTCTCATGGAATTATTCGCAGTGTGAGCAGTGGCAGAATTCTGTTGAAAATATGCATGATCACACTGCCTGTCGGTTAATTCTCTGGAATAAAAAAATAATGACGTTCACATAAGTAATAGAATCAACCGTAATAAAAAAAATGGGCACATGATTCTTTGACTACTGATTTTTCATCATGGAGGGTCACTTCAGGCTTATCAATACTCCAGTAACGAATGTTTTCAGTACACAATGTGACAGGTCCTATCACCCACGCATGCCCGAAAGTGAACATATTTATATAATTTAAATAGTAATAATTATTACATTTTATATAGCCTGTAATAACAAGCAAGCTAGCAGGAGCATTTCAAGTGTATTCATGACAATCTGGACGTATAACTGTCTGACGAGCGGGAAAAGGCAGCCTATTGTAATCTTTTGTCCTCTCGCTTACTGATGATGGCTTGAGCAATGGGTCTCTCTACTGTGGCAAAAGATAAGTGCATGCAGGTGTCCGCATGAGCCGAACAATAGATCTTTTGTATCTTTAGTTGCTGGAGATGCTCAGAAATTCGCTAAAGTTAGAAAGAGAACGGGCGTAGGCAATGATGTCATTACATCGATTGATCGTGAGCTCTCCAATGAGGAGTTAAAGAGTTGATGGATTTAAGGTTGTGAGTTTGGGAGCACAAGGGCTCACCAATAATATTTTAATATTTAGAAGGGTAAAATTCCATGGGCGCTAGCTGTGGACCCCGTGAGCTCTTGTGACCACATGGAGACACTTTCAATTTAGTATATAAGTGTTAAATGACTCGGTTCCAGGCATCTAATCTGTTTATTTTCATCTTCTTCATCTGTACCGTACTGCTGAGGCACCACAGGCGATGGGCAATGATGATGCATGAAATGAAATGACCAATTGGGAAAGGATATTTTTTTTTAGAAAGGAAACCTTCCAGGCCTAAGTTTAGGGTACCTCCCCGACAATTTCCATTTATGAGGACTGAGGAAAACCTAGAAAAACCCTCAGTCAGGGAGAACGGTCCTGGTGGGATTGGAACCCTAAACCTCCCGCTCACGAGTCCGCTCCTTAACGACCTCGGCCACCCGTGGCGGTGAAGCCATTTGTACAGAACTATTGTGCAAGACGACGAAGAGATTTTCTGGGGAGAAGGGATTTCTAAAGAATTACCAAGATCGTGTAATTTTTCTTCGATGAGAACCCTATGTTGCTTTTTTTCCCCCTTCTTCTTAGATTGGGCACTTCCAGTTTCCTGAAAATTACTACACAGATTTATGATCTGGAGCGTCTACACCAGGGAACCTTGCTCGAAACATAAAGTACATAAAAATAGCTGTACCATTGTAAATACACGAGGCATAACACACTTTATGTATACTGTCGAATTAAGAAACGAACAAACCAACACACCCGGAAACAGCTGCGCTAAGACTGGGATGTTCAGCAAGGTCAACAAGTAAGCAAGCAGGCTTGCCACTCCCTCCATGGGGCGGAAACGAGTTGGGCTAGCTCATATGAATAACCTCGCGCCACGAGGTAAAGCATCACTTAGCGTACGGTAGTAAAGAGGCGGTTTCAATAGCTGCAGAAGGATCACTAAAATTTTCCTCTGTAAAAGCTAGTGAAGCGATGCTATGCTTATTCTGAAGAGCGGTTTTAGCCTTGGCTGTGCAAGCTACATGTTCACGTCAAATGTACCTAGAACACTCTTGACAAATTCAAAATGCTGGGCATAGTAGATGGCCATCATCAGGCAACTACCCAGTGGATGATGATGGGTTTGGTGGAAGAGGTGTTTATGTTACCATTCGCTGGAAAATATATATGTGGCTGGGAGCTTTCAGAAAGACTTTCTTCACAGATGAAATAATGTTGTTCAATTTTGGAAAAGTGTGACCTCTTCAGCCAATCGGTGTAAGTTGTAAACAAGTACTTTTCAGTGTCTCTCTCGCATGTAGGTCTCATTGTGGGAAGAAGTGGAATTTTCTCATCTCAGTTTTCTACTGCGTACAGCATCTATAACGGAGCAGGGTTATGATGCTCTGGTTTGTTTTGTCCAGTATCGCGCATAATGTGGTGCGTTAGCGATGAAACAACCACAACTGTTGGTGACTTCATCTACTGAAAGCCAGATGTTGCAGCTCACTCTTTTCCTGGTACAGCTGCAGCAAATATTATTCCTTAAGGATGATGCGTGTGGTATCTTTCAGTTATAGATATCTTGAAAACATTTTCTGAACACTGGATTCTATACCACATATCATAGTAGCGTCTGACATAAAATTGTATCTCTGAAGAGCCGGAAAACTGTGAAAATAGAGTTGGGATTGTGTCCTCGGTTTGCTCTCATCTACTGATATGTCCTGCAGAAAACGTGATTTTTGGTCACAGCTCATCCTCTTTTCGCAGATCTGATAAAATGTAACTTTGCCATTTGTGGTAAAATTCCAACAGTTGTCGACCATAGATATACAACAATTTTTTTTTTCTGTATCTTGCTGGAGCAGGCACTGTTAATTAATTGCAAGTGCGCGCTTCTTAGGAATACCTTCAGTCTGCTTCTAACACTACAATTTCCGTTCATTAACAATTTCCTTTACACTGAAAATTTAATTTGCAATAAAACATTGTCACTGTAAAGGAAAACGTTAAATGAAATATTTTCTCTTTGAAATGTAACAATAAGCAAGATGCATAATGTTGGTTTATGTTTTAAAAGTAAATTTTAATCAAACATAACGTAATATCGTAATATATATTTTTCATTTGTTAGGTAGTTTATGTATCGAATCATGACATAGTTTAATGCTCTTTTTGTTTAAAAAAAATAATAGCTTTAATCATTTTAGGCTTTAAAATCTTATTTATCCACTTTTAGGTTTTATAAAAGTGTTATCTTTTATTTGTCCCATTTATTTTTGGAAGCTCTTTAACATCTCAGGTCATCGTCGTCACATTCAATTCACGACATGAAACTGCTGATAAATTTTGCTCAGAGGCCTCTTCTTTCAGGTTTGAGGTCCTTTACATGCCGCAAATCTAGGACATAGGACCCCACGACTTGACCTCCCTTCGGAAGGAAGCCATACTTAGGTTTTTACGCTCAAAACACTGCCATGGTGGCCCAGGTCGTTAAGGCGCGGACTCGTGAGCGGGAGGTCTGAGGTTTGAATCCCACCAGAACCGTCCTTCCTAACTGAGGTTTTTTCCAGGTTTTCCTCCGTCCTTATAAATGCCAAATGCTGGAGAGGCACTCTAATCTTAGGCCTGGAACGTTTCCTTCCTTAAAAAATCCTTTCTCAATTGATCATTTCATTTCATGTATCATCAGTGTCCACCGTCTGTAGTGCATCAGTAGTAAAAATGGGGCGTTAAACACTATTTAAAAAAAGTACAAAAATCCATTGATCGTAGCGGAATTGAACCCGCGATTTTGGGGGCAAGTATGGTTACCACTACACCACCAGGACCGGCTTAAAAGATTGGGCTATGAGACTCCTATTATAATGAAACGAATAATTATGTTATAGCACCACAGGTAACAAGGAACAAAATAGTTTACAATCTAAGAATTGGGGCCTTAATCATAAGATAGGCTTGTCATTTGAAATGTCGAAGTGGGGGTCACTGGGGATGAGCGGATGAAGTATAAAATGTAATCTACATAATGTTTAAAAGTTTCCCTGTAGACAATTGACAGGCTAATTGTTTAAATTTGATGTCATTTATACCCATCATATAATAAACTTATTTTGGGCACTTAACTTTTATATTTCAAAGCCTCAAGTGCTGCAGAATAATTGTAAAGTGTATTCTCGGCGTTTTCTAACATATTATTCTGATATTGTCTTCTAGGTGTCATGCTGTTGCGCATGTCCACAGTGACGGCGATTTGTGTGTTGATTGAGTTATCTGATTCCACTAGGACTGAGCAAGAGCTGGAAGACCTCTTCAAGGCCAGGTAAGAAGAGTGACGGCTGCCTTTTGCGGCAATTTTTGTTTGTAGTATGTTGAATTTGATCGATTGGTTCATAGGGAAGGAGAGGGGTTGATTGATGGATTAATTAGCTGGTGTTTATTACACCGAAGTTGCCATAAAAATGTATACACACTTTCACAGTAGATATCTATTTAATATATTTCAAAGTTGCATTGAAAAAACAACAGTAATGTGTAGTATGATGATCTGTAAACAGATGTGACCCACATTACTTATGCTAGCGTTGCTACAACAAAATGGAGTCAAGATTATCGTATGAACAGCGGAAAGCAATTTTGAAGGGGTATTGGAAAACCGAGAATGTTGTTGAAGTTCAAAGACAATGGAGACGTGTGTACAGAATAGAACCGCCGTTGGATTTCTACCTATGGGGAACTCTTAAGGATGTTGTATTCCGTAGAGAACCAGCTACACTGGCAGCACTTCTGGAAGAAATTGAAACGGCATGTGCTGCAATCGCTGAGGACACTTTCGCAAACGTTGCTCAATCAGTAGTTCAACGTACTCATAAATGTATCGACGTCGATGAACAACTGTTGTAACTGTAAAAGTGTAAGATGATTAGTGCTCATCATTTTCTGTTTGTGTGAATTCAGTTTTGTTATGTTAACACAGTTTTTTCTTTGCTTGAAGTGTGTATACATTTTTTGACATCATCTGTATTTGGAGTAAGCCTCTTCTTCTCGATGTCTTCTCTGACTTGCTTCTGTACCGCATTATTCCTCTCAGTTCTATCCCAGGGGTCTGGAGTTTCGTGACTCGGTTGAGCCAACGGGAAGGGCAAGGCGTCTAACACATTACGCGGAAACTCGCAGAATTACAATTGACTCAATTTTTAACGAGATATTTAATGTCTTTTCATACGTTTGGGTAGCCGTCGCGTCTTGAGGACTGCTTTAACAGTTCTTTAGTTCACTCTTACACGGTTTGAGCTAAGCTAACCTCGAGACATATTTTCATAATATTCAACATTTATCTCCTAGATATCTTCCTGATAGTCTAACAGCAGCCTGTCGCTTAATATTCCATTCCTTTTCTATTGACACAGTTCCCTAGCTCGTCTCTAAATGCCTTTAAGTTTATCGCAGTTCACGGACTATTATCTACTAGTGAAATTCTCTTTAATTACTAAATAGTGTTCACTAGCTATTTGTTATTCACTATCACTCTGTAGCTGACGACTGAATTGAACTGCTCTGATAACTCCCCTATTTGTATGACAACTGCCACCTGCCCGAGTAACTAGGTAACTAAGTGCTGAGTATCAAAATTTGGCAACTTTCTATCAACTGTACAGTTACTCGGTCGTGGTATTATAAAATATACTACGGCTTTTTTTTCAATAGATCTCGCGTTCACTGTCCGATGCGAGATTTTCTATTGGTTAAAGCTCAAGTTTAATTCGCCTCTCATCTTATCAATGGACACGGCCAGTCTTTCAGGCTAGCGGAAACCTTGTTATAAATACAGGCATATAGAACACATGTAGATCTGGTCGTTTAGCCTAATAAAAATATTTATAATAGCAATGCACAAGTGTTCCCTGTCAAAACATGAGAATAAATAAATATATGTCAGGTTCAATACGAGCATATACATACATCAGAATATATTTACAAAATATTGATGTCAATTATAAGCATACACAAATTTGTGGAAATGAAATTTTGAGTTTCGGCCTCAGTTTCCAAATGGCACATTATCAAACAGTAAGGTTGTTCTTGGAGCTATCAGGAACTGAAATATAATATACTACTGGCCATTAAAATTATTACAAAGACGCCTTAAACCGACCACACAATTTCCGAAAGGAACGAGTAAGACTGGTTAAAAATAGAACAGCAGATGTCTGAATTTGATCATGGAGAGTTATGGCATATCGAGAGGGCGGGATGTCGCTCAGAGAAATTGGCGCTTATGTTGGAGGAAATGCATCCACAGCGTAACGAATGTGAGATCAGTGGATAGGTAGAATACACGCACACACGTGAATGATTACAACAGCCCCGTCAAAACCACCGAACGAGGAGCCCGCCTTCATTTCCCCATGGCTATTATGAAATGTGCTGCAGTTTTAATGTCCAGAAGTGTATATTACTGTAAATGCTAAAAGTCAGTGATCATAGACTGTTCCTGGTGGTGGTCGAAGATCACTGAAATGAGCAGTGAAATTTGTTATCAACTTTTCCTAGTGCATCTCAAAATTCACCACCCTGTCGGTCCTGGTGGTGTAGTGGTAACCACACTTTCCTTCTAAACCCAAGATCGCGGGTTCAAACCCGGTCAGGATCGATGGATTTTTTCAGGCGGTAAAATGCTAAGTATGGCTTCCTTCGGAAGGGAAGTAAAGCCGTGGGTCCCGTGTCGTACATTTACGGCACGGTAAAAAACCTCAAGTCTAAGATGAGGCCTCTGCTAAATTTATCGGTCGTTTCACGCCCTGAATTGAATGGGACGCTGATGACCTGAGATGTTAAAGAGCGTCCGTAAACAAATCAAATAAATAAAAACAAAATTCAGCAATAAGTCATTGTGAAAGAGGACACAACTGTTTATTCTGTGTAAATAGAGATGACACAACAATGTCTATCCTCACTTCACTCCTTCACGCAGAGCGACATTCTAAATCGGTCCCTGCGTCTTTCAAACTCCTGTTATGTTAGTTCTTCCGTCTTGTATCAGCATGCTTTTCTTCATTAACAAAGTGATACATACAAGATTCGTGAACAATTTAGCATATCGACAATCCTCAACACCTTTGAGAAGCTGACCAACGATAACGTTGTGAATAAAATTCGATATGAAGACAAAGGAACACGATATGAAATACTTATCTGAGTGTAGGAGGGTCACTACGAAAGTTTTAAGACACGTCAAATTGGGATGGGTAGACTCACTCCGACTGTTGCATCTTTTCAAAGTACTATCCACCGCACTCTATACATTTTCTCATCCTCAAAAACCACTTATTAAAGCACACCTGCCATTCATTTTCCTGAGGGTGAAAAGTTCATTTTCACATGCAGCCACAGCCCCTTCAGATCTGGAAAATCGCTTTCCTTGCATGCTATTTTTTATCACTGGGAACAGAAAACAATCACATGGGGCCAGGTCAGGACCGTGCAGAGGATGAGTCACGAGTCCGATCTTTGTGGACTCCAGGAACTAGATGATGAACGGAGGCGTTGTCGTGGTGAAGCAGGATACCCCTTAGTTCTGTCCCTGAACTGCGTTCTCGGAGCTTGTAGAAAACGCTTGGCAGGCAGACTGAGGTGTATCACTGAGTGGTAATCGTCCTTTCCTCCTCTAGAGAAATTGGGTCACATTTCGTCATTTGGAAAGCTCCACTGTCGTTTGGTCTCAAAGTTGTAAATGTTTCACCACCCGCGATGACATCACAAATACGCCTTGAGCTCCCTCCGTCGAATTTTGCAGTATTTCTTAACATCGTTCGAAGAGTGCGCTTTTGTACTCTGTCAAATTGTGGGACACCCACGGGAGGAGACCTTTCTGACACGAGGATGAATATGCAGGATTTTTTATACCGGTGAGAATCCAATCTAGAAGCCAGCCTCGATGTCCTTAAATGCTACGCGATTGTTTTTATACTGTCGAATTAAGAAAGAAATAGCTGCGCTACGACTGCGAGGTCAACAAGTACGAAAGCACGCTTGCTTCCCCTTCCAGGAGCTGCAAGTAAATGGGAGCTCGCTTATAGGAAAAACCCCGAACCGCGGCGGAAGGCATCACTGTAGTATATTTCACTATTGTATTCAGATTCACTCATTATGAGTACAGCCTATCATGCAAAGCTACGTGAGAGACTGGGCAACTGCATGTAAAATTCTGCTTATCTACAAGCACATGACAGATCATAAAAAAGTACTATACTTTGGATTCATATGTGATGTTTTTTGTAGATCAAACAAAGATTGGGAACAAGCTTGGCATCAAGAGCGCCATGCCAGGTGCCAAGCGAGACTTCTGCGTCATCTTTATTGGGCTTGTGAGAAGGACATCTACCGATTGTCTCGCAGAAACAGTCGCAATGAGGAGGACCAGCCTTTTGCAGAGCTCGACTCCAGTAAGTTGAATAGTCACCCCTCTTGACCGCTTTTTGATCAAACTCAAATTCTGGCATCAACGTGTAATATTCACTTTCAGGGTCGCCGTTCCTGAGCGTGGTGGAGGCGCAGGTGTTTCTGAGAGATCGTCGCGGCGCCAGAAGGCGGAGAGCGGCCATCTCCTCCATCACAGATGAGTGTTGTGTCCGCACAGCTGGCTGCACTTGGGAGGAATACGCGGAGTATTGTCCTAGTAACAAGCGCTTCAGGAAGTTCGTCTAGATCAGCCACGTCCTGTTTATTTGTAGAAGAGAAACATTCTACATTTACTCTCACACACTTTGTCATTCTGATAGTAAGAAAAATCCTCTTTTTTTCTGATACCCACTGTAATCAAAATAGTTTATGTCGGACCAGTTTCACTTGCAATGTTGCGTGCTTTCTGTGGTGATGCAAATAAAAACATAACCGCAATTCAAAAGAAACCAATTATATTGCTATTAACACAAAATCTTTATATATACAATTGTTTCTGTGCATCATTTACAACTATCGTTCCCACAACAGGTGAAGGAGTTCCCCCTCTCCCGTTACTTTTCCGATATTCCTGCCAACTCTAGCAGAACAAATAAGTCCGACACTCAGGATCTGCGTTAACTAAGCGAAATCCTCAGCAAGTTGGATTTGTTAACGTTATTACACAGCGCTAGAGCAGAGAAGTTACATATTGAGTTTACAGAAATTGGGAGGAAGCAGTGACTCGTGTGTTGTCTACTACCAAGAGCCCAACACCTCCGGCCATTTCCTTTCTCTTGTAGAAGACAGGCCAAGCCAGTGTAATTAGTTGCCATGTTCTTTTCAGTCCAGAATTTAAGACAGGCTGGGTAACCACCCCTATGTACCCTATGCTGTGTCCCTATCTGTGAAAGGTCTTTACTACAGAGTGGAATAATGCATTAGGTACACTTCTTTTTTAAGGTTAGGGACTGTGGAACCCATTTTGCACACATTTTTCGCAGCTTTATGGAGTATACTGTCAATGCATTGATACCCACTTAGCATTTCAACAGAAATTTGTCGATTTTCCTCCACCAAGTTTCATACTCTTTGAATTGTTCTCTCAGTTCACAGCTTCCCGAGATGGGCCAGAGCGAGGGTTGTCTTTCATAGTCTCTCTCCCTTCTTCAAATGATCGAATCTCTCTTACAATGATATCAAATGAACGCACTTGATCACCATGAGTAGCTACTAAGTCCTCGCTCTTTCACCTGCTTATAGCGTGTGAAAATGTAAACTCTAAAATTTCTTTAGAAATATTCACCAGTTATTGACAGTCCGAACTCAACTGACTGAAATACAGTGACTATGCCAGTTTAAACTTGCACTTATAGATATTTTGAAAGCTTAAGTTCCGTCATTGCCAGCTGCGTTAGTTACAATTTTGATGACATTAATATTCTACAATAGGTAGGGTGGTTGTAAAAGGTTTTTAATGCCCCTCATAGGAGGCTAATGCACCCAACATATTCTCCAGACATTGCACTATTAGATTATCGCCGTTCTTCTTTTTTTGGATAATCACCTCCGACAATACCAATTCCGAACCCTTGTCGATCTCGAAACTGCACTGGATTGATTTTTCGCTTCTCACCCTAATGTGTTGTAACAAATGGAACTCATAGTGTTTCATTACGTTGTTAAATAGCCCTGAATAGTGATGGTTACTGCATTATTAAATATACTTTGAAGTGACTTCTGAAAACGGCAGAACTTTCTCAGTCATATATCAGTGTTGGCTCGTGATATAAAATGCTGGTGCAGCTTTACCTTCACATTATGCGCTTAAAGTTGAGTATCTAATACTTAATTTTAGTATAAAAATATACTGATATAGACAGTTACATCTACTCAAGGTTTTAGATTAATTATTACAGGACAGAAGGCTTATAAAGTAAAAATTATGATATTTAACATAAACTACAACACATCAGAGACACTACAGCAGACGTAGAAGAGGAAAATGAACTTTTAAAAAAATATTGGTATACTTACTTAAGATTCACTGTATTACGCCATTTTACATAAATACAATAATGCAAAAACCTAAGCTATAAAATATAATAGTACTATTCCAATTGCTTCGATATAGCCCGAATTAAATGTAATAGCAATTAAAGTAATATTTTAACAATCCAGAATGTTGCATTTTTGTAGCTATACCAATTAGGAAATTCACTATACCAGTAAACGTACATTTTTAAAATATGAACAGCTAAACGAAGTCTCAAAAGTTATATTTAGCAAACTGGCAATGCTCGCCGGCTCGCGCATCCTTCCATCCTCTACAAGCGGGGCAACCAATCAATATTTCTCCACACCCTAGAAGATGCCCACTGTCCGATTCTCCTTTTCGGCTGTAGTTGCTATCACGGTAGACATGTCTTCCGTTGCCGTAACAACCACTATGAAACAGGTCGCAAGTGCAGCCAAATTCTCTCTGACGGGATTGCGTTGTATCAGAGAATATAGGTGTAAGAATGATGTCAACGCAGCGCGCTGTTACAAACAAATTCGTATGTTAGCACTCAGAAATAGTTTAAATTTGAGTTACAGACGGAAAAATCCTGAAATAATAATGACGTTTACACCGGATAAAACATCGGTGCAGCCGTGCTATACCTGTTGCACCTGAAAAGATACTGTACATTTTTACAATGATATACTTCATCTAGACTTTAACTGAAATTCCGTAGTAAACTTCATTTTCTGCATGTACGGCCGCTTTATACAGGAACACAACACTTCTTCAACCAAAAATGTTGAACCATTGCGCAAAGCATTTTATGACAAATGTGACTGTGGTTGAACGTTAGCTATCCATCACATATGACTGAAACTTTGTCATAGAAAATCACAAGGATCAATCTTGCCAACTTAACGGATTTTTGGGATTATATATAAAACATTTCAAACAGTCCTGATATGCCCTTTGGCACCATTTAATAACCACAAGGAGCAATAATTCTGACCTAATTGTTTAGGAAGACATGCAATTAGAAAGTCTGTGACGTTTGGACAAATTTCTAAAGAAATCTTAAATTAACAGTGCTCACATATCTTCACGTCCCAGTGAATTGCTGACCTCGCATTTGCTGCCAGGCCTATTAAAAGACTGGCGAAAGGAATGACGAGGCAAAATACTTTGCAATTTCAAACAGCTACGTAACACAGGCGTGTAATGTCACAGAAGACCAAGCCTACCTTAGGTGTTAGTATAATGGTGAGAATTTAGATAACTCAGAGTACTGGTTATAGACTGACTTATACGCATGCGTAGATAACATTGGAGCTGGATGTAATTAAAGCATGGTGTTTCCTTAGTTCTTCTGTTGGAGCTGGCCGTCAATATATTTTTGTTTGTAAGCTCTGTTGCATAGTCAAGTACAACATTTAAAGAAGACTTGCTTTCAATATCTATCATTTACTTTCAAACAACCTAAGACAATGGGAAAAACAGCAAATGTTCAGATTAACTGATTGTAAACATTTGCCTTTTTGCCACGTAAATGTAGGCAACAGAAAGATATCTTTGTATATTTTCCCACCTTTACCAGGAATTCTTCAGTCTTATTGGCTAGTGTGCACAATTACTACAGCAGAATGGTAAATGTTAGTGGACTTATTTTAATTATTTTCCTCTCTAAATGTGATTGTCGCATTACTGCTGAGTTTGTGTAAAGATATATTAATATGCATTATTATAATAAAAGTTTTTGTGAGCAGTAATAGCATCTTATTAGCTTACAGTGTGTTACGATATATTAGTTCAAAATTTCTCAAGTTGACTTTGCTCCAATTAAAGTGACTGTCAGTTAAATTCATCAGAAAATTAGAGAGGAAGTTTAATAGCTTTAACCAGGTACAACTTTTCTTTTGTTATCTCTAATAAATTTTACAAGGAAATAGAAACGATCATTTACGAGTAATTAATCATGAATAAAACCTCCATTGTACAAATGCACGTTTGAGTAAAAACACATAAATACAGATTTAATGAGCTGTTCCTTTGGGCGCACGTAAACTAACATACGCAGCGGTACATTTCCAACTATCACCAAATTGCTCAATTACCTCAAAAAGAACTGAACTACGAATGTTTCCAACATTTACCAGCAATAGTCTGTTTTCTACTTTGACTATAACATACGTAGTGTACTCTCTGACTCATATATTGACCAGATATTCTCTGCCTGCGTGACGAGTTTAACCAAATATTTATGTAATTACAAACAAATCATGTGCTGGAAAAGCACTACCATAGCCGTGATTCAGTTGGACTTGTCGCCGTATTTGATGAGAAGTGGCGCTGAATATTTCTGTTGAACTGCGTCCCGCAGACCTTCGTCCGATAAGTAGCCTTTGCCTTTGAGGGGACATTCATGAGCTTGTTACGTGGGTCATAAGACTTCCGACCTGAATAATTGTTGTAGTTTGATGCGGACAAAATTCACAATGAAAATGACATCTTCCGAGAGCAGGCTTGGTACGTTTTGGCCTTTTACGTCAACTTTGTGTGTGTGTTGGCAAAGTGCATGTCATTCGAAGTTGTCTCTCCTTCCATAAACTCCATAGTAATGGGTCATGTTGATGGAAAAAGAATATTATCTTCCATTTTATCGATTGGACGACGCTTACTCTACCAACAGTGGTATTCGACTTATTCTGGCGTGTCATGTCACTCGCGAAGGTCGGCTACGTTGTCTGCTGTACTACAATCGTTTCCATTGGACAAAAGCCGCCAGGATCACCGACACAATTCTACAACCTTCTCCGTTCCGATTTTCAATGACTACCGAACTTTAATCTTGGAGTATTATAAGAAACGTTGACTCTAATTATGAACACCTGAGAGGAGATACTAACATAACTTAGCCTAAGACATTTATTGCTCTATGTTTGATAATAAATGTGTTCATCCCTGTCACCACCGCTGATATAATTTTTTTCGTTACATTTCTGCGTATTTTGACAACGTCCTGGAAGCAGGGTTGTGCAATCTCTGCAAACCAGTCGCTTACAGCTTCCATGGCTTCTTAATCTGATGAAAGCTCCTCCCTTAAAGATTTTTGTTTCAGTTTTGTGAATAGATGAAGTTGGTGGGAGATATGTCTGAACGGTAAGGATGAAGTTCCAACAGTTAAAACTCAAGACTTGTGCCTTGAAGCTTTGTCCTGAAGAAAGAGTACCCTTCCATGACGTTTCTCCTTGATTGCATCTGGTAATTTTGAAATTAAAAGTGCGCAATAATGATGAGCTTTTGTGCCTGCTCTCTGCAAATAATTAACCAATTTACTTTTTTTTTTTTTTTTTTTTTTTTTTTTTTTGCATTATTAATGGCTACACTCAGAATTTCCGTGACTTATTTTGTATTTTGGTTTCAGGTCCTTGTAATAAACTCATGACTGGTCCATACTTACAGTCTGTCAAGAAATGTCTTGTTTCTTCGCACGAAAATAGTTTTTGTCTTACTTACAAATGTTGACTCTCAATCTTTTTTTTTTTGAATGGTATTTAATGCCCGTTTTTTACTACAGAGGCACCACAGGCGGTGACTCTCAATTGTATTTGAGTAGGTCTCAATATCTTGCATTAATTATTTCCATCTTTATGTCTTTAGTTAAACTACACTGAGACAAAAAAAAACAATTTAAAAAAATTAATTTACGCATTATTATATGTGAATTTTGTTCATTTATTCAACATTAAATAGTTTTTCAAACATTTCGTAACCACTGTTATGTATTCGAATATCATTTTGAGTGTATAATTTCCTTTATTGTATGAGGTTGAACATGAATTCAAGTTATTCACATTTCACAATGATCTCGTTTTTACCTATTGGGTAACATCTTTCAACACTCAGTGACACTCTCAGAAGCGGATGTTTCTGACTTGTATCACAGCTTGCAACCTTACGGGCATTTTCCGGATCAAGGTCCTTAGGTTTCCTTGTGGTATGGCTCAGATAAAGCCTCCGAAAGTTCCTTGAGGCTCTCGGGAACGTTGACGAACATTTTTTTCCAAAAATGCTCGTTGGGGTTGAGGTCAGGGCTTCGTGCTGGTCAAACTAGCGCCTGAATCCCAACCTGACGCAAGTACTGTGTCACAATGTGGGCCACGTGTGGACGGGCATTGTCATGCACGAAGAGGAAATGATTGTCAACATATGGAGCATAGGGGATAACAGGCTCCTGAAGAACTTTCTCAAAGTGCCGATAAACGGGGTTGATCTTTCAGACGAAGCACAGGTTGCTGTATATCAACCACTGATTTTCCTCTCTTTAAAACTTCAAAAACCTTCCACCCTTCCAGTGGTAAGTAAGCTCTTTTAATAGATATCTGAGCTGGCTGAGATGGAGATACTTTAAGCATTGTGCATTTTGAAATGTTGCACTTATTTAATGTTAACAGCGAATTAGCATCATTCTTAAAGTCAAAGAAATCACTTGACACCATTGGAAGTACATGAAAAGGATTGATAACTTTAGCTTAATCTACAATCATATGTAAATCTTGGGGAATGAAGGCCTTGCTTACCCTTCTTCTTTTCTCTATAAAAGTGAAATCTCTATCGAAACTCAAAAAGCTATAAATATTTCTGTGCTCTAAACATTCTCCCTTAAAAGCTAATATTACCATTCCATTACCACTTAGAACACCAGATGGCAGCATAGCATGGCATATTTAGAACTGCGCAATCTGTTAAAGAGTATTTTAACCACTTCATTCGTGATAGGCACTTAGAACACGACTAGAAATTTGAATATGGGAATTATAAAGTACTTTTGAAATAAAACATTAAATTAAAAAATGGCACTTAAAACGTTTGATATTTCCACTCTTCAATTATTGCGTTCACAGGAATTATAGTCCGGGTAGAGAGTTGCCTAAAATACCAGAAGACAATTTGGCAAAACTTTACGACAATTTCACTGAGATATCGGGCTGTGATTGGTCAAACTTCAAAATTTTGTTTCATTTGATTGGTCGATTATATGATGACATCACATCAGTGAAATAGTCAGGATAATTGTCACGTGTGATGCTAACCTGCCAATTCAATGCTAAACAAAATCAGTTCGACCCCAATGTAATGTTATGTATCTGGTGGAATTTTGAAGGCATAATATCTTGGGGAATTTGTGCAAGAGGGCGAATTGTCACTGAAAATCTTTATTCTCAACAAATGGAACGAGTTCCTAAAGTTTTGAGGCATAGGTACCCAGCATTAGTTAATCGAAATAAGACTTCTCTTACAGCAGGACAATGCTAGACTCCATACCGCTCGAACAACCATGAGGGGAAAAAAATGAGGAATTAGAAGGAATCGTAATAAACCTGATATTGCGCCTTTAGATTACTATCTACTACTGCGTAGACATTGAACCTATGATCACCGAATTCTTCGCATCAAAATCCAAAAACTGATACCGTCGTGGGTAACAAACTTCGCTGAAAGATGGCTCAAGACCTTTATTTTGCAGATTAGTTTAATTTCTTGTCAAAACACGTTTCAAATAAAGTTTTGTTTACTTATGAGACAGTGTCTCTGCCACACTAAACACAGCTCCTTGCATGTTTCAAGTAAGTCAGCATTCATCATTTCAACACCTATAACGCAAGGCAAAATGCATGAACCAGAAAGAGGTGTTTACACGTTTTAGGAATTCCTGTGCCATGAAGTGAAGCGTTTATATCAACGAGAAATTGCTGAGGAGCGGAGCAAAGGGATCAAGGGGTACGTTTTGGATTACATAAGTGCACTTGGAGCTGTGACAAACAAGCATTGTAAAGAAACTAAAACGATAAGCCAAGTCAGTGAATGAAGAACAGCACTTTAAACAGCTCTGTGTCTCTTCACTACGACCTGAACAGTGCCCTATTTCACACAGAACCGTGTCAATGAGCTGCAATGCCCTCGCTATCTCCACTTGAATAAAAAAATTAATTGGGATGTGATTACAATTAGAAGTAAAGTCAATAAATTTCCTCACTACAAAAACAGTGGGTTCACGACATCTTATCTCTTTTTGTTAAGGCTTTCAGTTAATTGTTTATGTTCCAAAATGACGTAGGAAGACAGATAAACTATTTTATACGCACTCATTAGAGAAAACTTATTGTTCTCAATATTAATTTTCAATGTCATGTGTACATGTCGTTCGTGTCCTATATCAAATGGAAATAAAAGAGTGAAGTACATGTCAAAATAGTGTCACTGATAAATTATTAGCAGCCATATATAGAATGTATTTTCTTAGCTAATGCCTGATAATGCAGTATCATCCCAAAAAAAATTAAAGGAACTCGTGTTTGAATCAAAGCTCCAAAAAAATAAATATTGACACAGTGTAATTTTAACAGTCAGATGTTTTGAAGTATTGTTTAAAACTAGAATAAAGATTTGTTAGTTTTTTTAGTGAAGTTTTAAGAACTTTCGAAACCAAAGTGAGTGCTCTTTGACTTTTTTTTTTTTTTTTTTTTTTTTGAAACAGGTTTACACAGCAATCTGTGGCAGGAAATTGTTATTTTTGGCTAATACAGAGCAATGAGACATGTCAATGAAATATCACAAGGTGTGCATTGAAGAAGCCCTTCTATCATCCATAGTGTTTGGAGGCGATATATAGACAGGTGAACATAAGAGGCGGTCCAGACAAGGGCGTAAGAAAAAGACAACAGCGGATAGATATCTTGTCCTATCAGCTTTACAGCCAGAGATCTACAAAACGATGTACGAACAACAACTCGAGTGGTAATTTCTGATCAGGGTTGAGATCTAGAATCCCCTTTCAAACACCTTGCTTGACACATAAGCACAAGGTAGTCAGGCTAAGATGTGCTCAGAATCATCTCAACTGTCAGCTCCGTCAATGAAAGGCAGTTCTCTTCACAGACGAGTCAAGATGTCGTTTGACGGGCTGTGACGGTCGTCCTGGTGAATGTCTTGCTCCAGCCACTATTATTGAACATGACAGATTTGGAGGCGGTTCGATTATGTTTAGGGCTGGCATTACTATTGAGTCTCGGACAGAGCTCGTTGTTGTCCCACAGCTCATGATGTTTACATCATGATTCTTCGATTCCATACATTTGCCCACAAAAATAGCCAACGGAACGCTGTTCGAGGGTTCTACACTCACTGAGACCCATTGCCATCTTGCACCTGTTTCGCTATTGCAAACTTCGAGTGGCACCAGTTGCCACCGTGCTAATTAATGCTGAGATTAGTGGCAATAGCCTCAGGTAGCGCATTGTCCACACCAATTTCTTACTGATTTGCCCTCTTGTATGGATAATAAAGAGAGGCAATGCCAAACGTTCTAAGGGTGATTTTCTAAATTTTACAGGATAAGCAAAAAACTACCCATCTCTGTTATAATTTAAGTTATTACACTCAAAGTCATTATGAAAAAAAGTTTTACTACTAAATACCTCTGTATAAACACATCGTTGCCAAAATACAATAGTCAGGGAAAAATAAATTAATAATAATAGGAAGGTTCTATGTGCCATATGTGGAAGAGTAGGTCACAAGTGTTATTCAAACTTTTAGCGAATTCCGGAGGAATGTAGAGCTATTGCAGTTGTAGCCATGAAACGATTTTTGAAAAAATTTCCTCAAATCCCCATCCATCCTACCTACTAGGCACCCGAAATTCACAATGGAAAAGAAATGTTATATATATCGTATATATCTATTAACGCTCTAGCAGTCACAATTTTTGTTTTTTCTCAACCAAAATGAGCACATAACAATCAATTAACAAACGATTTGTCCAGATCGTTAAACAGCAAAACTGAGCGATTGTAAGTGGATGCGAAATCGAGCATTTTATAAATTCTTTAAAAATGTCTCCTGCGAACACAATTTTTTGTTTTTTCTCAAGGAAGCGCAATACATATTCTTTATGATACATTGGTAAAAGTTTTTTTTCAAAAATCATGTTAATCGAGCTCCTAGAAGTGGGGAAATATTCGAAAAACTTTTCGGGATTAAAGAGAAATTTAAAAATCGCCCTAGCGGGTGAAATTTTAAACGTTTTTAGAGTAAACTCGGTAAATGCCATTGAAATAAAGTAGAAAAATATTTTTCGAAAATCAGTGAAATCCGGCCATTAGGAGGGGAGGTTTACCTGAAACTCAAAATTTAAAAATCGCTCTAACGGCAGCAATATTTGCTTTTCCACAATAAAAAATCAGTATATACCATGTAAATAAAAAAATAAAAATTGTTTCTGAAAATTAGGCATATCCTACCGTTAGAGTAAGGGTATGTCTGAAAATCAAAATTTGAAGAGCGCTGTAGTCCTCTCACTTGTTTCAAAATAAAAAGACAAACTAACTCAGCATATAAACTGTATTTATAACTATGCATATGTTTTATGTTTAAAAAAAGCATCTCTGTGAAGATAGCAACTGCGAAATATGTGAATAAGAATAATATATGTATGTAAAAAAATTCTGTAAAAAAAATCAGAAAAAGTTTGCGTCGCTTGTTTTTACTACAATAACACTGAAATTAAAGTTTATAGCCACTGAAAATAGATCAAACTTTCGCTTATATATTCTTGATTGTGTATATTTGCTTAGTACGTTGTAGTTGTTTTTAAATAGTAACATGTTTTTGTTTTATTCAAAAATATGAACATCACCTTCTTAAATACACAATGTAACTCGAAACTTTCTTTCTATTTTAGTGAATGTAAAGACGATATCAAGTGCTCAGTTCATAAACATGGTTACATTTAAAAATGTTTAAAAATACACTGTATAGCTTTGTCTATCAGTGGTTCTATATTTAATTTAATTACTGTAAACCATTAATTCTTGTGGTTTAATATCAACAATAATAATAAATAGTAGAAGATTTCTAAAAACGTGGTTATTCTTTTGTAAACCTTACAGATTGCAAGAATTCTAGTTTTGTTCCGCCAATACCACACAGTAATACCATAACTTATTTCATTTCATTAATTAATAAGGCCTAATTTGAATTTCATATTATTTTTTAAAGTTATTCTACTAGGGGAGGAATTAGCTTAGTTTACACAGCACAGCATTTGTTACATTTTATTTCAGGTTTTAAAGGGAAATAATTACAGAAATAGCATTAATGACTAGCGGTAATATATATTTTAATGTTATTAAGTACAAACTGTGTTATTACGGTTAAAAATACAAAAATATATTTGAAAAGTACAAGAATATCAATGTTAATTTGCTCTCACAACTAACAGGAAACGTTTAGTTTTCATTTCTTTACACAGGGGTTGAAATTAATATCTCATAGAAATCTCTGTATTCTTCAGAAAGGAATGACACCATGGACGAGAGATTTCATTTTTCAACCGACAAACGGAGTTGATCTTTAAGACGAAGTACAGGTTGCTGTATATGAACAATGGATTTTTCTGTCTTTTAAACTTCAAAACTCCTCCACCCTTCTTTTATTAGCTATTTGAGATGGATGAAATCAAGATACTATAAGCATTGTGCACTTAAATATTACACTTATTTTATTTTAACAGTGGATTAGTTTTTCTTAAAACCAAAGAAATCACTTGACTCCACTGGGACTACATGAAAAAAGATTTATAACTTTAGCTTAACCTACAATCCTATGTGGGGATTGAATACCTTACTTGCCCTTCTTCTTTTCCCTATAATAGCAACATCTCTATCGCAACTCAGAAACTATGACCACTTACTAAATATCAAGAGTGCCAAAAAATGTATACACAGTTTCACAGTAGACATCTATTTAATATATTTCAAAGTTAGACCGATAAACAACAGTAATGTGTAGTATGATGTTCTGTAAACAGATGTGACTCACATTATGATAGCGTCGTTACGTGACAGGTAAATCAACAATGAACAAATGAAGCCAAGATTATCATATGATGTTCTGTAAACAGATGTAACTCACATTACCTTATGCTAGCTTTGCTACAACAAAATGGAGCCAAGATTATCGTTTGAACAGCGGAAAGCAATTTTGAAGTGGTATTGGAAAACCGAGAATGCTGTTGAAGTTCAAAGACAATGGAGGCGTGAGTACAGAACAGAACCGCCAACGTGAGTAACAATTGCAAGCATTCGAGACAAATTTGAGATTCGTGGTACCGTATACCGTAGAAAACCAGCTACACTGGTAGCACTTCGGGAAGAAATTGAAACAGCATGTGCTGCAATCGCTGAGGACACTTTCGCAAACGTTACTCAATCAGTAGTTCAACGTACTCAGAAGTGTATCGACGCCGATGAGCAACTGTTGTAACTGTAGAAGTCTAAGATGATTAGTGCTCATCATTTTCTGTTTGTGTGAATTCAGTTTTGTAATGTTAACACAGTTTTTCTTTGCTCCAAGTGTGTATACATTTTGGCACCCTCTGTATTTCTGTACTATAATTATTTTCCTTTAAAAACCAATATTATCATCGCTGGCACATAGAACACCAAATGGCTGCATGCATCACATTTAGAACTGTGCTCTCTTTAAAAAGGGTATTTGAACTAATCTATCCGTGTATTAGAGCACGACTAGGAATATAATACATCTGGGCACATAGAACGCACTTTAGAAATAAAACGATTAAATTTAAAAATGACACTTTCTTCTATAAGTTATTTATTAGGCAAAGATATTTCAGAAGAAAACAATTGAACACGAGTTTTGGACGATTTTTAAAACGATGAAATCTTTTGTTATGGATTGTCTTGTTTTTTTTTTGTTTTTTTTTGTGAATATTTTGTGGAATTAAAAGATAATTAACTTCTTTTTTCTTTTTTCCCTTACATCAACGCTAAAACTGTTTGTCAGAGACTTCCAAGCTCTATCATCCCGAAAACCACCGAACCTCAACTCTGCTAAAATCGGTTCATCTGCCGAGAAATTTTCTTACCATCAGATGGAACTCTGATGCAGACTGCCCAAGTGAATGAGGCAGAAAATCTTATATCGGCTTCTCCATAGCAGAGAAACTATCCCATCCAAGTCCTCACTTCCAATCGATAGCATCTCGACTCAGAAAACATAAAGAAGACAAATGCTAGAAAGCTAGTGGCCCAGTAGGGATAATGTTAAATGAAATAGACTTTACAATATGTTGAATCTGCACAACGAGATTCTGCAAGCGGTTAGCTGAAAACTGCCACTTCCTCTAAACACTGTGCGTGACCTTTATCTATGTCTCCTTCTAAAGGCGTTCCTGAGAACGTTACAGCTACCCTGATTTCTGAGAAGTCATTTGATTTCTCGTTAGCATCCTCTGGATTTTAATACTAGCTTAGCTTAAGCGCTTCCTGAGAACTTGATTTAATTCATCATTATTTCGATGACATGTCAACGTTTTTACCTTACGTGTTATGCAAGCTCTACACATATACAACGTGGAAAGGAACTCGGTGATATAAATGAAGCTGGTAAGAGAGGGAAGAAAATCTAAAAGTTTTTTCTCTAACTCATAAAGCTTTAAAAGTATACAAGAGCTGTTCAATAAATAATGATGATCTTTTTATAACAAACCTTTACTCTTTCTTATATTTTTATATTTCTCACGGTAGCGGCCGTTTCTGCCAGTTTTCAAAGACATACTGAACCATTTTTTGGCATATCCCTCAGAACCGCCTCCGCAGCCTTCACCACTGCTTCTGTCGATCCCTCTGGTGTAGTGGTAACCATATATGTCTTGTAAACCCAAGATCGCGGGTTCAATCCCGGCAAGGGTCGATGATTTTTTCGGGCGTAAAAAATCCTAAGTATGACTTCCTTCGGAAGAAAAGTAAAGTCGTGGGTTCCGTGTCGTACATTTACGGCACGATAAAGAACCTCAAGCCTGAAAGAAGAGGCCTCTGAGCAAAATTTATCTGCCGTTTCACGCCCTGAATTGAGTGAGACGCTGCTGACCTGAGATGTTAAAGAGCGTCCGTAAATAAAACAAATACTACCACCACTGCTCTTTGAATTTCAGGCTTTCTTCCCAAATCCTTAGTCACTTGTAAAGTTGTTATAGTATGGCTAATACTAACACATTTCCTTATCAGGCATACCGCAACTACATTCATGGTCCATGTTATTCAGATGGTTTTCAATAATTTGAATGTTCAATCTCTAACTTCTCAGATTCAAAATTCAGTCTCTTAATTACTAATCAGCACTTACATAAGTTGATAAATTTCACAACAAATACACATTATGAAGCCGGGAGTGCACTCTAATACAATGCTCTGTACATATCTGGTTCTTCATTTTTTTTCCTAGAGCAAAGAAGCCATTGAGGAAATGCGACTATTGTGACTATTATTTTGGAACAGAGGTAGTATTGTTTTCCATCAAGACAATGCAGCTGTTCACGAAGGTGTTTAGTATTGAGAAAATTGGGAGATATTTAGTATGAATTGTTGAACCATCCACTCTACTACCCATATTTGACTCCCTCCGACATCCATTTGTTCCAAAAGGCTAAACTTTTACTTTTTCATCAAATCAACAAGAGTATTTGCAGACCTTCTGGACAAATACTTCAGATATGTTGAAGCATCAATGAAATAACATACATATACTGAAAAACAGAAATAATCTTCAAGTTAAAACCTCGCTCTCTCATTGCTATGCCGAGAACTTCTCAAGCTTGTTCTTTCGATAAATACGCGCCATCAAACGCGTTTCTCGTAAGTGAGCCGGAAACAGGCGTCATAGATCGGGCGAATATGAACGATGATCGAGCAATTCGAATGTCAGCCACACGGGGCGTTGTCTTGGTGGAACCCAAGTCTGCGACTTAATTTGCCACACCTCTTTCCCTTAATAGTTGGAACAATTTTCTAATCAATTTGGCAGATAACAGTTACATATTACGGTTCTCCGTAGACCGGCGGTCTAAGAAATCAATCATCAGAATGCGTGATGCTAAGACCAGTGGCGGATGAAGCAAGAAAGTGTAAACAGTATCCTAGTGGATCCAAATTTTTCCTAACCACATTTTCGTGCAACAAGCTAGATACTGCACCACGATAATGCACGGCCGCATTATAGAGGGCATTTTTCATCATCAGAGGCAGAGGTGAATTCTGCGGAGCGATTCTTAAGAATCTGTCAAAAAATTTATGGCAGCATTGTCTTTAAAAAGTGGTAGAAACCGTGGGAGATATGCACTGCACCCAAAGGGAATGAGTAAATGCATATTATAAAAAAATTATATTCTAGTGCATGTTCAGATATCACATGTTGCGGTTGTGAAAGAGGTAACGCAGGCCCCATTCCCGGTGACTAATCTAATGTATATATTAATTACAAGACGAACGTGATCTGTTACATCATATTGACGTGCTAGTGCATGGTGCAGACAACCGGCGTCTCCTCTGACAGATGACAAACAGCTGATATTGAAAGAGAATGAGCGTCGTTCGGCGTGCGATTGTTCCATGGACCTCACCAGGTGAGTTTCATACTTCAGAGCTTACATTAAAGTGAATTGAAATCTTTCGTAAGCACAGATGATATTAAAATAAGGATTTGTGTCCAATTTTAGGACCACTCACCAAATAAATGACAAATCTGAACTTTCGCAGCAGATTTTGGGTTCGATTGTTTAGGGAATACAAATCGCTCTTAGAATATACATTAACGTTTGTGCTCTAAAGAATAGGAACTGTTCTAACACATAGGTAGCTGCTAATAAACATACGCCATGCATCCAAGTTTCATTTATACAGCATAGCATTCGCAGTTGAAATTACGATAACTTGAATTAGTTGCGCGGATACTGCATCCGCTTTGCCGGAAGTTACCACTCCGACTGAAACGGGCGACAATACCATGAAAAACCCGGCACCATTCTATTTGCAATGTATGCATTTGAAGAAAATGTAGTATACGGAATTTAATTTGCATTGAAACTTATAAATGACTCAGATAAGCTCCCTATAGAACTCTGTCTTAACTATTAAATTGTTATAGGTCTAGAAATAAAGTAGTAGGTACAAACTATGACAAAAATACTTTAAAGTTTCCTACAGACAAGAGCAATATTTTATACTAAATACAACTCAATTAGGAAAAGCCTGTGAGTAAAATTTATCAGCCGTTTCACGCCCTGATTTGAATGGAAGCTGATGAGCTGAGATGTTAAAGAGCGTCCGTAAGTCAAACAAACCAACAACCTCTCTAAATGCTTCCTTAAACCTTTGGGCATCCACAGAGAGCCAACATTTGCATGGCTTCCCTCCCCCCTTTGGGCCCCACAGCTATTTAAAGAGCTCCGCGTGTCCTTTTAAATCACAGTTTCCCAGCACACTTTATTTATAAAACAGCGTTTTTCTCAAAACTTCATTTTCACCTATTGAAAATGTTCCCTGTAATTTTTTTAATTTAAATTCAATCAAAACTTCCCAGAGTGCGCAGAAGTATTCATTTTAACATTCTATAGGACAAAATACATGTTAATGCCAATAATAACTTTTTAAAAATCTACAAAAAATGTTAATTTTAAAGATTAAAATTTCTTATAGATTTTATTACAGTTTACACATAAAATGTTTTTAAAACATCTTTCTATATATTTTTTGTAAGTGGTTCAAAGCTCAATTGCAACAATGCCAACCAATTTTCTCTACTCATTAGCCGTGTGGAACATTTTGATTATGCGACATATTTACATAATAAAATTCATGAAATAATTTATAGCTTGCCAAGTACTTATCCAACTTGAAAGAATTTTGGTATGCATATTAACTTAATAGCAATGTAATTACAATAAAAGATTCAGAAAAAGTCATACAAAAATGTGAAAATTGAAAATTTACCGCCCCCCAGTATCACTTTACACTAGAACGGCGGAAAGGGGTCAAAAAACTTTATTGTTTTATTTATTAACAGCATCATTTGAATTTACAAATGCTTTAAGAACAATAAACAAGTGGGCATTAAATTATGTTTAAATGTTTAACTTGAAAAAATTATATATTATTGCTAATCTGAAAATTTAGCTTGTTTTCAGTTCATGACTATTACTTTTTCTCAGTTAAGTACATTTATTTGAAGGATTATAACTTTTTTTCCCCCTGAACCACATTTTTGCACAGATGATCTGTACTTTTCGTGCACATATGCGGCACTTCTCATAAAATCACTTGTCTTCTTTCTTTTACACAGACTGATTTGGCATTTCTTTCGCTTTTTGGGAGACCTGCTCTTCATCCTCTTCCTCTTGTTGCTCTTCCTCTTGAGCTCCCCCTTCTTTTCAGTTCATTCACCAGCTGAAGGATGAATTTCTTCCTTTTTATCTTTCAGTTTTTTACCTCACTGTAGATGACCCGTGCATTGATTGCTGCCATGTCCAGCTCGGAATGATTTCTCATCAAATTAGAGAAATCTGAGCAGCTCATGAAGTCTATCCCGTAACATTGCGTTCCCACGAACGAGACCAAAGATCATCTACTGACATACCTTTTGTACATATTACTCCTTGGCTGTACATGATGGCGATCATCTTTTCCAGTTCCTCGAGTGAAACAGTCTACTGGTGTTTCGCTTCCATCTGAGCATTGGATTCTGTACACTTTTCTGCATAAGACGAAGCGTCTATTCATCAAAGAGTAGACGAAAAGCACTGGTGGGAGAGTATTCTCATTGTAGTGGGGCCTCCTCGCTCTTTTAGCACATTCAGAGCAGCCCGTCTTCCTGATGAAGATGATATGTTGGTAACCTCCCATTTGGATCCGTCTCTAGCCGTCGTTTCACTGTGGAGGCATCTGATGAAGCCTGACCCTGCTGAGATGACTGAGGCAATGGTTGAGGTATATAAGCACTCGCACCCGCTTCGGATAAAGAATCCTTGCTAACTTTACATCACTCTCACTGGTTTTTATCATAAATTCACTACTCGTGTCTGATAAGATAATTTCAGATTCAACGCGGCCCTATCGAGAAAAAAAAACACTCAAAATCTCGTCATTCGAAAGAACTCTTTGACGATACATGATTCAAGACAACCGTCTTGAACGCACAACTGATAGTATACACACATACCAGGTCCCAACAATGAGCCAATATTTCTCTCTGCACATTGTTGATTACTGTAACTTTATTATTGGTCATTTGTCGAAAGTTTTAGAGTGAGTTATGCTTTAAATTAATAGGGATCCAATTGAACCCTCTCGCCGTTCTAGGTATAGGACATCATCAAAAATGAATAAAAAAATATAAAAAATGTATGTGCAAATGTAACACCATAAAGAGGGAGAAAATCGAATAAAGGTCATGATATTTGGTGGAAAATTAGAACACCTGAGGAAACTGCTCAACAATAAATACTGTCAGGAGTCATTTTGGCTTCTTCCTCAGTTCTTATATTAACATAATGCACTGTTTCATGAAATTTTCAAATGTTATGTACATCTTTATCTTTATAAAAATCTCCAAGAATCAGAAAACTGTTAGCTGAATACACAAGACAAAATCGTTCCTCTTACTTCGTTATACTAACGGTTTTTCAGTTGTCACACACAATAGCAATTTGCCAAAAATAACGTTTCAATAGTAAATTATGCCGGTCTTCCATTTACTCATTTGTCGGTCCTATGGTGTAATGGTAACCATATTTGCCTCCTAAGCCCAAGATCGCGGATTTTTTCGGGCGTAAAAATCATAAGCATGGCTTCCTTCGGAAGAGAAGTAAAGCCGTGGGGTCCCGTGTCGCAGATATACGGCACGAAAAAGAACTCAAGCCTGAAAGAAGAGGCCTCTGAGCAAAACTTATCGGCCGTTTCACGCCTTGGTTTGAATGGGTCGCTGATGACTTGAGATGTTAAAAAGCGTCCATAAATAAAACAAATCAACAACATTAACCCGTTGCACCGCTAGATGATAGTATCATATAGAGTCCAGTAGTGCATTTACACAATCTGGAATTATTTTCAAGAATTAGCATATTGGCGTTATTTGGTTTAGTTGCCTTTATAACAATTCTGAGTGCTGGAGTAATGAAAGAACATGTACTTCTTGAAACATTTTACCTTTGAAATCAGATAACAATAAATAAAAATTCATTATAATCGCAAATAATGTTTTAAATTATAAAACTGGCCGTAAACTGTTACATAAAGCAAAGAAAACAAATATGATTTTTCTGAGGACTGAATATTGAAGCGGTTTAGTCGGCTCCGGCTAAGTGCCCCAGTTTAGGCACCAATTTCGAAGCGATGTGAAGTCAGTTTTGAAACGGTTTGGTACATTGATGAATGATCGCCTCGGCGTTGTTGCCTACGCTTCAATGACAACAATATTTCTCAGGGTGAATTTTTGTATTTTATTGATTCGTACTCAAGAGAACCAGGAGAAGGGTCCAATAATGTAAATAAACAAGCGATGCGACATAATATATTGGTACTTTATTATGTTCAAAATCTTTCGCGTCCTCTGGTGTTTTGCGTACGACAGATTTCGCTACGCCGAATACAAACTTAGCTACCGGGTGCGTGAAACTGAAAACTGCATAACTGATGTATAAGAACTGCGAGTATGTGCCCGAAGTGTTATCTGCGTCTGAGCTGACTGTGAACTGCGTGTCTCAGCCACGTCGAACTTATAATGCATACTGCGAACTGCTTGTATCTAGCCGCGTGTATATCTTATAACTGCGTCTAAGAACTACTTCCCCTGCAGAACAGGCATTTCCTTATACTGAGGGTGCCAACAATTTATACACGCTTTCACAGTAGATATCTATTTGATATATTTCAAAGTTGGACTGAAAAACAAGAGTAATGTGTAGAATGATGTTCTGTAAACAGATGTGACTCACATACATGATCATAGCGTTGCTATGTGACAGATAAATCAACAATGAACAAATGTTAATGTTCTGTAAACAGATGTGACTCACATTGTTATGTTAGCGTTGCTACAACAAAATGAAGCCAAGATTATCGTTTGAACAGCGGAAAGCAATTTTGAAGTAGTATTGGAAAACGAGAATGTTGTTGAAGTTCAAAGACAATGGAGACGTGTGTACAGAACAGAACCGCCGATGAAGTTCTACCTATGGGGAACACTTAAGGATGTTGTGTACCGTAGAAAACCGGATATACTGGCAACACTTCGGAAAGAAATTGAAACGGCATGTGCTACAATCGCTGAGGACACTTTCGCAAACATTACTCAATCAGTAGTTCAACGTACTCAGAAGTGTATCGACGTCGATGGTCGGCATTTTGAGCAACTGTTGTAACTGTAAAAGTCTAAGATGATTAGTGTTCATCATTTTCTGTTTGTGTGAATTCAGTGTCGTTATGTTAACGCAGTTTTTTCTTTGCTTGAAGTTTGTATACAGTTTTTTCGCACCCTCTGTATAATAATAATAATTTATAACATTGTCGTAATACAGTGAAGGCCAATTATACCCACAAAAAATATGATAAAAAATTACGTGTTGGTATAAAAGCTGTACATCTTTTCTGTCCCTATTATTTTGTCTCTAAGCAAAATGTTAAGTCAATAAGGAAATATTCTTGTGATATCATCTGAACTATGTATTGCTGCGTCGTATTTTAAGCATCAGCAACATAAAACGCTCCATTGAGAGCAATAAAGTACTGTATTTATTGATAAAGATTGCCAGAGTCTTATGTCAGCGTTAAAAGTTGCAACATTTCCGTTGTAGCAAAGCCGCCACTGCTGGCCTTTGCACAATAACAAACTCGCTAATTACCAGACATAAACACGAGACGTGGCCTACTTGGTTACTATGTAGCAAGTGTTGAGCATGCAAGCACACTTCAGAAATGGCCAATAATTTGGAAGCAAGTTATATATGATTGGAGCATGACTTTTCTTATTGCTTTAACATTACAGATCAGACACGCAGGAACTGCGTAAACTAAGCGAATTGCTCAGCAAGTAGTGTTTGTGAACGTTATTACAGAGCGCTACAGCAGAGAAGTTACATTTTCAGTTTATAGAAATTGGGAGGAAGTGGGGACTCGTGTGTCTATCAGGAGCCCACAATTCAAAACACCCCTTTCTCTTTAGTAGTTTAGCATTTAGAGCAGGCAAAAATACAGCTGTGGAGAGTTTATCATTGTTGAGATATGAGTAACGGTTATATCAAAAGTTTGATACCGGCTGGGTATACAATGAGCGCGGCAGTAACGTATTAATATTTCACAGTTGATATCTTCATGAAAATGCTTTTGTAAAAATAAAACATGCCGCGTTATAAATTTATAAGATAATTTGAACTATTTTTTTCAAAAAAAGCAGCTAATTCTAAATTATTCATTTCCTCCTAAACAAGTAAAATATCAAAAAATCTAACGTTACCAAAAATAATATTAACCCAAATACTTAAAACCCATTATTATATACTTCACCTAATCAATTAATTCACATATGTTGCTGAGTTCCCATGGAATAGCCTCTGACAGAGTAGGCATCTAGCTATTGGGCTCTATTTTCCCTTTATATCTGATAATGTTATTACTTTCATAACTATCTTGCTTATTAATTTTCCTGAGTCGTTTGCCTCTTACTTTACCTAAATAATTTCCTATTTCCTGTATATTTTTCCTCCGATTTCTCTTAGTAAATTGGACCACTTCATTTCTAGTCTAAGAATTTTACTTTCTTAACATTGTAACAATGTATGCCAATTATTATCCTTTCGCTTACAAAGTGGGCATTTTTCTAAACCCCTCCCTACTCTTAACCCTTTTAATATCATAACTCCCGTTCTAGCCCATGCAAAATCTTCTCTTGCTGCTCTATCACACTGATCAACATAATTTTCTCTGCTTCACACACATTTCACATCTCTATAAATTCTCGATGATTTTGAAATTAAAACTGGCAAATATATCTTGCCTTTCAATATCTTAAATTCTTAATTTTTTTCCAGAAACCTCTTTCCAAATATTCTCTACCGCTCCGAATTTTGCTAAAATAAATTTTGTCCAGAATTTCCTATTGAGACAAGTTCCCCCTGATTTAACCCTACCTGGACTTTCAGACAATTTTTAATAGTGTTTAACGCCCGTTTTTAACTACTGAGGCATCGCAGGCGGTGGACAGTGATGATACATGAGATGAAATGATAAAAGGAGAAAGGATTTTTTAAGGAAGGTAGCGTTCCAGGCCAAAGTTTAGAGTAATTCCCCGTCTTTTGCCATTTATGAGGGCTGAGGAAAATCTGGAAAGAAAAAAACCTTAGTTAGGAAGGATGGCCCTGATGGGAATCGAACCGCAGACCTACCGCTCACGAGTCCGCGCCTTAACGACCTCGGCCACTAATGGCAGTGCTTCCAATGGTGTAAGCCGTTTTGTTCATCGTTTCTAAATTTCCCCTTGCTACCAATTCTTTCTAAATCTACTTGTGCACACGCTCAAGACAGAAGTTACTATGCATCAAATTCACATTTTTTCACCCATTCCCTAAACCCCAGATCTCCACTGCATACGGCATCCTAACCTCAACTACCGCCAGGTGTACTCTCTCCAACCATTTTATTTGCATCCTTGGTATTTTCTCTAAACATGACTTTATTGCTTCCAAGGAGTGTTCCTTTGACAGTATCCTTATCTTCTGCTCACTGCATATCCATCTTACTATTTAATCAAACTCCCAGGTAATCAAATTTACTAACCACCTTAACTTCTCTCCCTTGCCAATAACATTTCTCATCTTTTCTTAACTTGCTACCCTTCTTAAACATTATAATTTTTATTTACACATATTAATTCTTACACGCCATTTCCTACAGAACATTTCTAGTGCTTCAATTACTTTGATTAACCTCAACATTGGTTACTGATGCCAGTACGAGATCATCTGCAAATAACAAATCAGGTATTTCTATGTATCTCAAATCTAAGTGGCCGTACATTAGAACACATTAGCCCTCATTTTCGGTAAATGTGGCGAAAATATTGAATGAGATTTATCTGCGGAAGAATACTAGATGAGGGAATCGCTCAGATCTTTTTGACTAGCTGTGTAATACTAAGTGTTTTAAACAAATAAAAGAATACAACTTTTATATTCCGATACTGTTGCAATCCGTTCTTGACACAACTTTACATTCTTGCATACCTCTGTACAAAAAAAAACCACCTTGTTCTGTAAATACTATTCTCCTTTTACTCGTAAACGTCTCTATAAAAACGCCAGCTCATACAAATGTCCTCACCCTTGACCTTGAAAGGAGGCCATTAAATAACCTCGTTATTGTTGAGACTTCAACTGTCAAAGTTCATGTTCTTTGTCATTAATATCTTGAGATACAGCAATACATTTAATGTCTTCGTTTTGTGCGATTAACTTCGATGTTTTCATCAGATTGTTCTCGAATGCAAACAGGCTCAAAAATTGCCACGCGGTTGTCTGTTTGACCCTATCTCGTTATGGAAAATGCTGGGAAACTCACAATGTCACATGAGTATAGAGCAGGAGTACCAACTTAGAATACGTACCTAAATCTGGGTAATAAATTAACTTTTTTCATTAAAAAGTATTTAGATATTTTGAGATACTACAGGGTACAGAGACCCTGTTACGGTCTAGTACAGTGGTTTGCTAATTCAAGAATGTGTGAATATAAACAATGAATCACATAATCGAAAGAAGATATAAATTTACGATGTGTATTCATTTAGATAATATAAATTAGAATCAAATTGAAGATAGCTTTCAAGTAGGTATGTGAAAAACTGGACCAGGTTTTCTGCCTGGTGTGTGGAACGGGCAGAAAATATAGAGGCATAGTTTCCCAGGCAACAGCATGCACCTTCCGACAGCTAAATGCGTAGGATGGGGCTTGCCTGCCTATCGAACTGTCAAAGAATGGCTTGAAGGTATTGGTGTCTTTTATATCAACTTACTTGCGTGATAAAGTCTTCTCCACATTCACTTATTTTATATAACAAATATAAAATATTTTATAAAATATAGCATCAGAACTCAAAATACAATTTTCTTCTCTTTAGCCCGATATATCACGGCTTGTAAGTGAAATACATCTTCATCTGTCTCATTTAGTAATTAAAATTAACCTGTAATAATTTACCATAATATGCCAGGGGTGTTCTTAAAGTTCTCGACCTGGCTCAGAGATATTCTGAAGATGGCCAAATTACTGTGATAGTTGCTAAGTAATCATCCTTTTAGATAGCGCGCAGTAAAGTTTCAGACGCGTAAGTGTAGTCACTTGTTTGTGACGATCGTTTAAACAACGTAGTGTTAACATTTTCCACAAAATAGATAAAACTTAAATACGAGCTGTGATAATGTACTTCGTTTTAAAGGGTTTAATCCAAACAGAAATACAAAAGAAATTAGACTCCACATTAGATTCCCCTTCGTTTTCGACGGTTAAAAACTGAGCTCTCAATTTAAGTATAGTTCAAGATGGTGAGCGTTCAGGGCGTCCCAAAACTGCTACGACAGACGAAATTGTGACAAAAATTTATAATGCTCTAGGTAGGTCCGTTAACGCTGTAGGTTTCGTGGGTACAACCGCAATAGCTACCTGCATTCCTTCGGAATTCGCTAAAACCTCCATGCATTCATAGAACAATGCTTGGCAGTCCAAAGGTGCATTGAACTGAATTTTGTGAGTAACACTAAAAGCTTGATGAGTTATATTGTCATTTTCATGTACAACAACAACAACAACAATAATAATAATAATAATAATAATAATAATAATAATAATAATTTTCCTATTTAGAACATTTGTTTAAAAGGTTAGAATCTCGCTATGGACACTCCGTATATTCAGTGTGAATTTATTTACGCTTTCTTGAACAAGTTTAAGACACCAATAATGTCTGCAACGATATACACTCCAAAATGCATTAATTCAAACAACACATTCACCAACCAACCACTGATGAGCTATCAATTCTATAAATAAGGGTGTATATTTATAGCATAAACAATTACCAAAAGTCCTCATAGTAGTTAACTCTTATTAATAAAATTAATTAAACCGTTATTAATTTTCGAAAAAAAAAAAAAAACTAACACAAATTCTTCTCCACTTCTCCCCTATCCCAAATAAACTGTGCCAAAGTATTTCACATAAAAAGAGGAGAAGATGATTAACAAAGTGCAAACAAATACTAACACCAATCGCCGATGGCGTGCCGCACCTTCCGTGTTGGTTGATGACGCCGTAAATAATGACAGGTTCGCGTTAAGAGGTTGGCGCTCCTGCAAGGTCGCGGTAACTGCTGCACTGACCTCGGTCGTTGCTGGGCGCGTGCAGAAAGATGCGAGAGAGGCTGCCATGCTTTTTATCCCACTTAACTACCTTTAAATTACATGCCCCCGGTGTTACCACCATAATAACAACAATTATTTCTAACACAGAAAGGAGGCGCCCTGCAAATGTAGTGGAAATAATTAACTGACGCATATGAACTGAAATAAGCATTCGAAATTGCTTGCCTGCTTTCCCAAGGTGTATAAAACCATACGGATTCACGCCTCCTCAAATGCAAATATAGAAATTATAACACTAGTGAATTTAGTTTGGAACAAAACAAATTGGTTAAATAATGGTACTTTTTAGCACTTACCCTCATGTTGCCTCTGCATTTTCACCTGAAATGAATAATTTTTTTACATTATTTTTACATAAAATGTTAATATTCTATTCATATGAAATATTAATAATATATGTAATTAAAATATAACATTTTGCTGACTTATATTTACCTCTTACCTTACTCCAATTAAATAAAAGAAATAACAATAAAAAAGAAAACAGAATCAGGCATCTCTGAAATGAGGTACGAGGGTATTCAAAACATTTTGCAACCAGTCTATTCATTGTTGGACAATAATGTCTACAAAAAAGTAACTAACGCAGCTGGCAACAATGAGCTTTAAGCTATCAAAATATACATAAGCACAAGTTTAAATTTGCATAGCCAATGTTGTACAGCCTGTTGAGTTCAGCCCTGTGTCAAGATCATGAATATTTCTAAAGAAAACTTTACATTCTACATTTTTACACGCTATAAGCAGGTGAAACAGCGGGAAAATTCTATTACATAGTGTTGAGGAATCAAAGACGTTGGAGATTGCTGAAGCTGTAAACATTTCTGAAGATCGGTGCATAATATTTTGCAAATGAAAAAGCTGTCAGCGATGAGGATGCCGTATTTGCTAACCACTGACCTGAAAAGAGAACAAGTCGGCACTTCCTTCCAGAATTTGGAGCTGTTTAAGGGACTGAAATGTCTATAGTTTTTAAACTATGAGTTTAAAATTATGTCGTTAGAATTTGGTGAGCAAACTTTCATTTGTTTGTGATAATTAATTTCAGAGGTAATTATTTCTTTATAAGATTATTTTGCAAAATAATGCATGTGCTAATAATATTTAAGCAGATAAATAATTATTTTCTCCTCGTTTTTTATCATTAAAATTATTAACAGTTATTTGCTTTGTGATCATAGTTATATTTGCTTCCCTTGAATAATTTTGTAAAAAGACTAGCAAATTTTCAAATTAAAAATTTATAGAAGCATAAACCAAAAATTATAACTAGATGTGTTAACACATCTCTCCAGAGCGTACATGAACACTTTCAGTGCAAACTGGAACAAAACTGATGTGCAAATCACATTTTTTTAATTGAAAAAGGTATATGGGGGGGGGGGAAATTACTTTTCCGTAAACACGCATTTAATAATACAGGCAACCTATGTCCTCAAAACTGCCTTTCTAAAGTGGGATCATTCACTAGTATATGTTTGAAAATACCAAGGAAAAATGCATTAACTGGTAGTAAGTACAGATGAATTATGTAACAGGGATAATAATGTATTGGAACCGAACTGAACAGGAAGTTGCATTGAAAACACAGTACATAACTGAGTAGTTCGCAAAAGATAGCGAAACAATGCAACGTAAATGGGTTTATAACAAAATATGGAGAAAGAAATACAAAAAAAAATGTAAAATATAATGAAATTATGAGTCATATTTATTATTGTGCGTCCTGTTGCTTACCATTTAAAACAGTGCGCACCTTCCACCGTGCGATCAGTTTTGTTTTCATCCGAAGTGTTTTGTCTAAGGGCGAGTCGGTTAGCCGGCCAACCGGGTCTCGGTGACTAGCGGGAGAGTAAAAACAAAACGCAAATCAATTTAAGAAGCTCACTGCTTAACAAATTATCAAATGAGGTGTTGAAGCTGCCCGCCTTCATTCTCCACACACTTTTGGCATCTCTTTAGCAAATTATTCATCACTGACTATGGTTCATTTTGAGAAATCCGGACAATTTCCTAACGAATATTATCTTTGAGTTCTTGTAGGTGTGGGGGTTCATCTTGTACATGGGTTTTTTTAATTTATCCACAGATAATAATCTCCGACTGTTAAATTCAGTAGTCTTTTGCAAAAACCTAGATTGAATTCCCACTTGTTATGCAATACGACGAAGAGATTTTCTAGGTATATTTTCTAAACGATTATCAATGTCATGTAAATTTTCTTCGGTGAGAACTCTACGCTGCTTTGGGGGGGGGGGGGGGGGAGGTCCTTGTGTTGGACACTTCCGGTTTTCTGAAATGTATTATACAGATTATGAACTGTTTTACTATCTAGAGCACGTACACCCGAGAATCTTGCTTGGTACAGTCTTCGAATTTCACGAGCAAACTCAGTTAATACACATGAGTTGTACACAAAGACATGCTGTGCCAATGTAAACACGCAAGGCCTAATACACTTCATGTATATTGCCGAATTAAGAAACGAACAACACAACACCACCGGGAACAGCTGCGCTACAACTGGATCAGTCAGCAAGCTTGCTACCCCCTCCAAGACGCGGCAAACGAGTGCGGGCTCACTCTTAGGAAAAAACCCGCGCCGTTTGAGAAAGCATCAATAATCGCACTGTATTTAAATGTTGTTGGAATTTTAAAAATGCATTAAAATGAAACATGTTTTATTCAGTTGATTCCTAAGGCTCGTATGTAAGTATTTTATATGTATAAATCTAAAAACCATAAATTTTATCGTTTTTAATAAAAAAAATTACATCCCTTAAACGAAAGCAAGTGAATTTAGGAAATGGTATGTGACAGTCGACGAAACGCCGGAAACGAAACAGTGAGATGTAACCGGAGAAAGCTATCCAAAGAAGGTAAAAGCAGTTCCCTCTGCAAAAAAGGCAATAGCAACTGTGTTTTGGTATTTCGTGGCGCAATTTTAATTCACTTTTTGGAAAAGGGTAAAAACCACAACCGGCAAATATTATGCTACACTGCTGGAGCTATTAAAAGACGTGATCAAGAAGAATTGCCCTCATTTGGCGAAATTCCCTCCTTATAACGCGTCAGTGCATAGTCCTATGATTGCCACTTCAAAAGGATCGGACTTACGGTATGAAATCTTACTCATCTCTCTACTCTCCGGATTTGACTCCGTCGAACTATTTCGTGTTCTCCAACATGAACAGGTGTCTAAATGCATCAAATGTCACCGGAACAAATGCGTATTTTGCAGAGGCTGAAGAAATTGAATTTTATGAATAGGAAAAACAAATTAGAAATTTACTGGAACAAGTGTAAAGATTGGAAACGGCATTGTGTTAATAAATAATGTTTTTGTTTCCGAAAACAAAAAAGTTGTCTTTTATGTTTTTGTACAAACTTATTAAACAGCTCTAGTATTTTTATCTTTATGGACTGAAAATGCCGCATCATGTTGCATGCATATTTCTTAACCCTTATGGCAAGCAGGCGGAAAACATAAAATATACACATTCATTTTTTGCTGGCTTAGCAGTACTGTGGGCCAAGTTCAACGGGAACATTCGATTGCAAGAGAGCTTGGCCTTTCGGCATATGGTAATTATGGCCTCCGGGATATAGAACACGCTTTCTTTGTTAAACAACTCTATTTAAAATATATTATTTCTCGTAAATAATTAACCTTAATGGCCTTCTTCGGCATTTGAACAGAATGTTAAAACATTTAAGTATAGCCTTAAGCATTCCCGAGTCTAGAAAGCTGGTCAAACATATTTTAACAATATTTGTAAATTTTCTTCATTCAGAAGTGTCATAATTTATTAAATCTCAGAAACAGGCGCACTTTTTGGGGAATTCTGAAGGAATGTAGCTATTGCGGTGAAAAAAATGTTTGAAAAGTGTCTTCAAATCTCTCAGGGGTTAACCTGAAGGGATTTTTTTTTCTTTTTCATAACCAAACTCGATATGCTATTAAAATCAATTAATAAAAATAATTTCCCAAAACCAGTGAAATCGAAATATTAGGGTGGGGGTTTACCTGTAAAAATTTAAAAATCGCTCTAACGCCACCAATTTTTTTTTTTTTTGTAACGAAACTAGGTATACGCCATTTAGATGAAATAGAAAAATCGTATTTGAAAATGGGGGGATTCGGGTCATTGCGAGGGGGGATATAACTGAAAACCAAAATTTAAAGAGTGGGGGTAAAGCGGAATTTAGTCCCAGTTAATATTTTTCTGTACGAACTGGATATATGTCATTGAAATAAAACAGAAAGAAATAGTTTCTGAAAATTAGCGAAACCAGAAAATTAGAAGTGCACATTTACCGGAAACCCAAAATTTAGAAATTACTGTGTATGTCATTTCATTTAAATGAAATAAGAAAAATAATTCCTGAAAATCAGAGAAATCCGGCCATTAGGGGTTAGGTTTTTTTTTTTTTTTTTTTTTTTTTTTTTTTTACCTGAGACCCAACATTTAAAAACCGTTCTAACGACACCAATATTTGTTTCTTCACAACAAAAATCAGTATACACTATTTAAATAAAATAAGAAAAATAGATTCCGAAAATTAGCAAAATCAGACCATTAGGAGTAAGGGGTATACTTGAAAAAGGAAATTTAAAAAGCACTCTTGCGTTTATTTTGTCTACATTGTTTTAAAATAAAATGACAAATTAATGCAGCTGATAAACTGTATCTATAGCGGTGCATACGTATTACATTTAACAAAAGCATCATCGTGAAGATAGCAAATGTGAAATATTGAAGAATTCTTTGAGCATGTGACACTATCCCGGAGACATAATGCAGAGATATTTACTCGTGGGGAGGGGGTCCCTTTAATTAGGTGATTTAGGAAAAGTACTTTTGAGTAGAGCTTGAAAGTACAGTGTCAAGTAGGATAGGATAGAAGGGGAAATCCTTCCCTTGAGTTGTCATCAGCTGGTCTTGTTACTTAATCTTAGTAAGGCTGTCGTGATAGATTGATTAATTTAATTTTATTACGCTAAATAGGGTTCACTGTGGATTTCATGGAGTTAACTGAAACTATGAAACTAGCAAGGAAAACGATTTTGATTTACAACAGATATATTACGAGTATATTACACAAACAAGGAAATCGTCACTTATTGGTGCTGAGTGAATTACAAGAAAAAAAAAAGTTCGTAAGGCAGGAGCTGCGTAAACAAAGCAAATTCATCAACAAGTTGAAATTGTGAAGATTATTATAGAGAGCCAGAGTAAAGAATTTAGGGGGGGAAGGCGCTAACTGAGGATATACATACGACTAAGTATGTCATAAAAAAACAATATTGAGGCTAAAAAGATGTTTTTCCCATATCGTTATTCATTTATTTGCGTATTATGCACCGCCACGGGTGGCCGAGGTCGTAAAGTCTCGGACTGGTGAGCCGGAGGTCTGGGCTCGAATACCGCCAGGACCGTCCTTCCTAACTGAGGTTTTTTCCAGGTTTTCCTCAGTCCTCATAAATGGCGAATGCCGGGGAGGTACCCTAAACTTAGGCCTGGAACGATTCCTTCCTTAAAAATAAATCCTTTCCCAATATATCATTTCATCTCGTGTATCATCAGTGTCCATCGCCTGTGGTGCCTCTGTAGCAAAAACGGGCGTTAAACACCATTCGTTCATGCGTATTATGTTATATTGTTGGCTTAACGTTTCCCATTGCACTTGGCACGAAATATGATTAACGTTTAAGCTACAAAGTTAATTTTAGGCGCACGATTGATTGCTTTTTTCGTTCCGAAACAGTTGGGTATTCCTTCTCTCCGTCTGCATTTATTGTACCTTTACACTACAGCTTGAGATTTGTATTGCTCCAGCATTCCCTGGAATTCGGTCCTTTCCGCTGTCGTTCGGTACTGAGGCCGCAGGACAGTCGCTGTCTGTAAGGGTAAATCCAATTATTCTTCCACACACATTCGCAGGTAATTCCCCCCACACTCTTTCACATGACACCAACGAGCTAATCGCTTGCCGCAAACACCCAATTGTTAATGCTAATCCTCCCGTGTGCCCCTTCTCTCCCCAGGCCACCTTAATGGACGTCCTCGGTGATTACCAAAACTCAGTTTTCAGGTCTACCACCACACATAAGGGTCCGATTTTCCCGATTTTCAGAAACTATTTTTCTTGTTTTGTTTAAATAGTATATAGTAATTTTCGTTGAGAAAAAAAAAACAAAAATTGTGACCGCTAGATCAATTTTTAAATTTTCGGTTTAGGTTAATCCTCGCCCCCAATGGTCCAATTTGCTAGTTAATAAACCGATACCTTGTTTGTTTCGTTAAATGCTGAGTTTCATTGATAAAAAACAAAAACAAAAATTGCGGCCACAGAGCGTTGACAGATATATCTGTTCCATCGTCATTTTTTGTGTCCAGAAAGTAGGATCGATGGATATTTGAAGAAATTTTTCAAAAATCTTTTCTTGGATACAAACGCAATTCCTTCGGAATTCACTGACACTTAAATGTCGGCTGAGACCATAGTTTTATGGGATTCTTAACGAGCTATCTTAGAAAGGATGAAACAAAACAGAAGAAGATTTTAGATGCAACGTTTTTGGATTGTTTGAAAAATGAAAAAAAAACCATCCAAGATTGAGGCATAAAAGTGCCTCTTTTCAGCAGATAGCTCGCTGTTCCAAACGCCGATAGTTGCAATAACCAAGGTGTATAAAATAGGCAGTGAATTGATTTCTAATCCTTGCACAACTATTGTGAAATTTTTTAAAGAAGCCAATAAACCTGTTTTTCGGACGGGATGAAAGAATTGCAAGCTTATTGAAACTGGTGCGAGAGCGGTCTGAAAAATGTCCGTGTTTAAAATTTAAATTGAATATTATTTTTATGTTTTAACATGATCTTCCATATTCCAGCGACATTATTCCGGTTGCGAAGTGGTTTTCAGGAAGGCTTGCAAAATACTCTCCTACAGGTGCAATCACTTGAAAAAGAGTTAGCGGATTGGTCACAAGGGCGTAGCGTGGATGTGTTAACAATTCAAAGACACTTTTGTGAGTATTCTTTAGATGAAAAATTATTTTCTTCTTCTGCAAATCGGTCTTTTCTCAAGCATTTCAAAAGTTTCCAAAAAAAATGGAAGGGTGCTCTCTAGGTTTGGTTTTACTCTCCTGAAGATAATCAATTTGTAAAATGTCTTTCTTTTCAGTTGAATGTTTTGATTGCTGTCTCATTTCTGGCGTGCGATGGTGAAGTGTCACTCACACGAAATCAGTCTGCAACTGTTAAAACAATTGCGATATTTTTATACGAGTCCAATGTCAGCAAGCACACCACCCATATATACAATTCTTAATTTAAAATAGCACCTACAATTCCTTTGAAATGCCTATAGACTTGGTACTTTCAAGCAATTTAATTCGTCGGCCATCTAATACCATGTCATGTACAGGATGAATATAAAGTCCTTCCCTGATTTCAGGGGTCGATAAAACAGAAACTATGATGTGCATGGTACAAAAAGTTTGAAGCGACTGGCTGCTTTCTTGATGGACAACGAACAGGCCGGCACAGAGTGTCGGTTGAGACCGTTGAGCGCGTCTCAGAGCCCTAAAATTCGAGCGTGACGCGTGCCAATTCTCTGGCTTATTTTACGTCAACGACTTAAAGTGAAAACATACCGGATACAGCTGCTGCAGGCGCTGAGTTCCGATGATCCCAATCTTTGTCTATTTCTGTGTTGATTTTCAAGAGTGGCTAGAAGATGGTTTTTGTAGGGAAATTGTTTTAGTGACGATGCCACGTTTCATGCGCCGGCAAAGTGAGCCGTCACATTCTAGGCGTCACATCTGGTGTTGGGTAGAGCACGCCGTGATTCCCCTAAAGTCAATTTTTTCCCTGTTTCTTCGTCAAAAGTGTATGGCCCACATTTCTCTTACGGAGAAAGCTGTTACCTGTCCAGAGTACCTGGACATGCTTCAACAATGGCTAATGCCGCAATTACAAGCAGATAGCTTGGATTTTATTTATCAACAAGATAGGGCTCTACCTCATTTTCGTCATGACGTCCCTGAGTACCTCGATGCTGATTTTCCTAGAAGAACTTGCTGCTCGAAATGACTCTCCTCTTCTATGGCCACTACGGTCACCTATCCTAACCGCGTGTGACTTTTTCTTATGGGATTATGTCAAAGACCTTGTGTTCATGCCGCCTTTGCCACATGATTTAGCACAGCTGCGAGAGAGAATCACGCGTGTCGACGCTGGTATCGGCCGTCAGATATTGGGTCGTGTGTGGCAAGAGCTTGACTACAGGATTGATGTCTACCGCGTCGCAAATGGAGGACACCTGTACAAAACTTAGAAATGTACTCTATCCACTGATATGACGTTTCCTCTATGTCCGTCATATCGACCTCCCAAACTAAGGAAGGACTTTAGAAGCAACTTATATCTGTTCAATTGTATTGTGCTGTTGTTGCGTTTTCTGGGTCATCTTTAAGGCCATGTTTTAGATTCCACAGTCCATTTTTAAATGTTGAAAAGCGAAGGAAAAAAGTTGATGTAACAACGTAAAGCAATGAAGTTGTCACTTCACGGCCACCTGTTAGGGGCCGAGAACTTTCCAGATCTGTGTTGAGAAATAGTTATGAGGTGCGATGCAAAATCGTGAGACCAATTGATAAAACTCGTCATGTGTACAGAAAAAAATAAAATCAAATATAATTTGATGTACTTAAGTTCAAAATATGACCTTTATCCTTGGGCTAGTTACAAATATGTGCATTCATTGCACGCAGGTCGGAAGACAGAAAATAGACCTGTTGCAAAATGATAAGACCTCACTGAATACTTCTTTATATGCAAACACTGTTCTGTAGCTGCAGAGTAAGCAGTGCTTGAAGAGTGCACGGTTAAGTAAGTAAGGGTCGGAAGGCAGGGTTGTCCAGTTCGAATAAAGTAAGACCTGTTAGGAAAAGGTTTTTCGTCTCGGGAAATAGCAAGAAGGCTTGGCAGGTCACCATGTGTCTATAATAACATCCTGAAGTTTAGGAAACAATAAATAAGTAAGTCGCCTGGAAGACCTTAAAAGCTTACATCTCGACAAAAGAAGCCATCGTTTAGAAAGCTCAATGCTTGCTGATCATGCGTTGCTCATGATCTCACTGGCGGTTAGTAAGACAAACAAACATACTGAAATAAAAGAAAAAGAAGAAGCAGCCCCGTTTGATGATAAACTATAAACAGAGACGGGTGACTGAGTTAAGGAACACATCACCTGGAAGGAACAATGGAAGGGTAAAATATACCGCGGTGAAAAGAGGCTCATCTTGGACGGGCCTGGTGGTTGTGCATGCTACTGGCATGGCTCAGAAAAGAAGAGAAAGTGTTTGCAAAGAGGCAGCAAGGAGATGGTCTGGGGTGGATTGTCATATGTTGGGAAAGCACATCTTGAGTTCCATGCAGGTCGTGTGAAAACCTTACACTATCGGACTCTTCTTGAAATAACACCTTTTACCTGTCGCAGGGAGGATTGCCATGGAATGTCCCACCGATTCCCCAGACCTAAATCTTATGCAGGTCAGTTTATCGCGATGGGAAATAATGTGCAGGAATTAAAGACCTGTATTGCATCTGCATGGAAGGAACTTGAATTGTCTGTTGGAGAGGGTGTGATTCAAGTTGTTCTGAAAAAGGGTTCATTTATAAGTGACCATATCGTTTTGCAATAAGCTGTTTTTATATTCAGCAGAATCTGAAAGGAATGCATTTGTTCGTAACTAATCATTTGATAAACATTACATACTACTTTTAAACCTCAAGCAGTCTTTTATTGGTTTTTTCATTCATTAACTTTCGAGCTATAAGCACAAGTCATCAAGGTTGATGGAAATAAACCACGCTGAACGTACCAGCCGCGGGGAATGTGTGTGTGTTGTAACTGACAAGAGTTGCACACTGCAGCATTTGTTATGATGAAGGAGCCGTTAGTCCAATAACAAGACCTACATACTGAAACACCGGACAATCAAGTTCCCGATTGTTTGGGGTCAGGTTCACGTTGGTAAACGTTTGACAAGTATGCCAGACGGAGTGAAATAATCTTACTTAACACAACTTTTACTTTGAAAAAATTAGGTGCAGTTGATCATATAAGTTTTGACCCACATTTAATTTTTTTGTTCCGTGTTCATGTAACCAACTCTCTTTTCTAGAAGTGAAAGCTAAGTTGTGGATAAACGAGAGTTGAGATAAATTAGATTCTTCAGTTTGAATAAACCTTTTTGCTAGAAAGTTTAACGCTTGGAGAAAAATCAAAAGCATATAAAAGAACAACGGGCATGTGGTTTTTATTTACATTTATGTATGTATCTGACGGGAAAAACGTCAAAAATATGGTAAATTCTCGATATTATTTTACAAATAATATATGAATATTATTTGCAAAAGATTTTACCGGGTTATCAATAGATTTTCACTAAATTAAAAACGCTATCCAGGTATAAAATCCCATTTTACACACTTCAAGGACATTGAGTATTTTGAAATCTAAATATGATGGTATTGTAACTCGATCCTCCAGTTGAAGTTTTAGCTTTGGAGGTGTACTGGAACGACAAACCCCGGGATATAGCCATGAAAGTTAACTTTACAATACAAAAGAAGAACGATTTACAATTGCAACAGGTTTATTAAACAATAATACCGTGCGACCAGTTTTGTTTTCTCCCTGAGTGTTTTGCCTATGGGTGAGCGCGCCACTCGTACGCCGGCCAGCCAGGTCTGGGTAATTCGGGAGAGGGTAAAGCAATAATCATACAATACACAAACCAATTTAAGAGATTCATTATATACCAAATTATTAAATAAGGGGTTGAAACTGCCCGCTTTCATTCTCCATACACTTTTAGACTTTCTTTAGAAAATTATTCATCGCTCAATATATTTAGTTCATTTTGATAACTGTAGTAATTTCCTGACGAATGTTATCTTTGAGTTCTTGTATGTTGTGCGGGTTCATCTTGTACGCGGCATTTTTTCATACGGTTTTATTAACTCGCTTTCTTGTCTGTTCGGGTGGAATTTTGTAATTAATTTTTCAGCACTTCTAAGTGAGATAGAGACTTGAAATTTTGCACACAGGTCAGAAATGGATGACAATACTATATAATACGGTAATTATCATGGTTCAATGGTTCCGCGGTTCAAAAACATGGTTCCGCAGTTTTGATAGTAAAGCAGCGCAACCTCAAACATGAAGGTTTTAAAAAATCTAAGATTGAATAATAAGAACACATTTCTGTAGTTTCGTTAACAACGCACAAAAATATAAAATTTATAGTAATCTTTATTTAAAAATAAGAACAGTTGCTATGATGACTGTATTATATTTATCAATACAATAAATAAATTATAGTGTAACTTGATTTATATTTAATTTCAACGTTTTATTTGAATCTAAAATGATTAGAATTCTTTTTGTTATATTTTGATAACAATACAGTCGCCAGGCAACTATTCAAATAAACAGCGCGATATCGAACGCAAAAATTTCAAGAAACTCATGGCTCAAGCGCGATCAACCTGAGACGATGGAAAAACGTTCTTCTCGACTCGCTAACGACATGCTAAATGTTTTGATAACAATACACGTCATGGCAACTTTTCAAATAAAAACATCAAATTTAAATCCTCACAATTAAATCCTTACAAATAACATTTAATAAAACTGATTTCTAATACATAAATTCAATTGCGCTAGTGATAATGTGTAACATGTGTATTAATAATGTATTAATAATTTCAACTGTGTAAATAAGTAGTGAATGAGTATTATATTTAATATAATATAATGAGTTACATATATTATCACAGATTTTGACTTCTATATTGAGATCTGGTACAATTGTATTTAATACTGAAATAAAACGTTTCAAAATTAACTTTGTGTTTCTGTATTTTGTTTTTAATGAAAAAAAACATAATTAATCAACTGTTTCAATATATCAATGGAGTAGATAAAACAATTTTCTATTTTAGATGTCATCAAGAGAAAACAAAATGAACTAAATCTAAAAGTTGCTCAATTTTTGTCATTATTTAATCGAGGTGTCTAATACTGATTGCAAAAGTACGTGCACATAAGGCTAAAAAGTAAAAAATAATTTAAATAAAAAATTTTAAAAACCACATTTTTATTTTCTTAATTATAAATTAACTAAAAAGTATAAAATAATTCATCCTAGCAGATTTATAACCCCATACAATTTCATGGTGCCATAAACTTTTTTAGTAAAATTCTTCCAAACGAAAAACGTGGGGCGCTCGCAATAGATGAAATTAATAACAGTTAAGGGTATTTATAGTTTAAATTAATCACACAAAAGATTCAGACAAACTATTGCATGCACCCCACATTTTTCGTTTGAAAGAATTTTTATAAAAAAGTTTATGGATTATGAATTTGCATGGGGTTATAGATCTGCATTTGGCTAGGATGAATTAGTTTATTCCTTTTAGTTCATTTATAATTACGAAAATAAACAAGTGGTAAATTTTAAAATGTTTTTATTTAAATTATTTAATTTACTCCTGAGATAATAATCGCAGGCTGTTAAATCGGGGGACTGTGGGGGTCACAAATCCCAACTAATAACTCTGTCTTGTGGAAACATATAGTAAATTGCTCTCAGGGCAGTGTGAGCAGTGGCAGAATCCTATTGAAATAATGCATGACCACGCTCCTTGTCGGTTAATACTCTGACAAAAGAGGGTAGTATGGTGTTCACATAAGTAACAGAATCAACTGTATCTGATGGCACACCATACACCGAGAGGCACTTTATGTACGATGGCAGGTTTTCAGTAGCTCAGTAACGATTGTTTTGAGTACACATGGAGGTGGAACCTTGTCCGAGAAGAAATTAAATGTGGGTCTATTTGCCTTTTGTGCACATCTAGAGCAATAATGAAAACTTTTACACTGACCCATATGAAGTTCCGACTCGTTGAGCGAGGCGACGAAGAGATTTTCTAAACGATTATCGATGTCAAGTAGGTGAGAACCCTAAGCTGCTTTTTTTGGTGTCTTAGGCTGAACACTTCCCGTTTTCTGAAATGAATTATAAAGATTATGGACTGTTTTACAATCTGGAGCATCTACATCCGGAAATCTTGCTTAGAACAAGTCTTTAAACAACAAGCTGTGTTGTTGTAAACACACAAGACATATATACGAGGATAGACCGCAATAAGTTTCCCATCTAACCATTTTCTAGCTATGATAAAGACAAAAACTACATTTCACTTTTCAATATAGTTACCTTCTCACATCTTTGAATTAGCATTTCAATCCCCCCACCCCAAAAATAGTCTGAAGTCTTGTCTGCAAAATGGGCATAAACAGCATCCATCGCTTCTTCTTCACACTTAAAGTTCCTTCCTCGAAGGTCCTTCTTGAGTTTTGAGAAGAGGAAATTGTTACTGGGAGCTAGATCTGGGCTGTAGAATATTCCTTCACAGTTGCAAAAGATTGTGACCATGATCTTCTTGGTTTACTGAGTTGGTCTTTAGAGACGGTGTTTCGCCAGGTTTTCGCCACTCCATTGATTCTCTTTTGGACAAGGGATCATAGTAGAGGACCACAGTTTCATCTCCTGTAACAATGGTTTGCAGAACTTCTCTCTCGTTGCCACGGCAATGCTCCAAAAATGCCTGATGACTAGTTGCTGTTCTCGGACTGAGGAAAGACGTCTAGGCATCCGTCTTGCTCAAACTTTCTTCATGTTTAAATATTCATGAATAATTCGAAGGACTGTTGTTTTAGAAAGGCCCATCTTGCTGCTATTTCTGTAACTTTGAACCGCCGGTCTTCCATAATTTCTCCTTCCACAAGAGGGATGTTTTCAGGAGTGAGCACCTCCAAGGATTGAGCTGGAGGTCATTCGTCTTCAACGCTTTCTCGATCCATTAGAAAAAGTTTGGCCCATTCTTTTACGGCAGAATATGAGGGGATGCTTCCCTATATACACCGTCCAATCGCTAGTTAGTTTCATTTGGAGTAAGTCCTTCTTTTGTGAAAAATTAAATAACAGCACGATGCTCCATTTTGAACATGTCACAATCTTCTACACATAGCCTTCTTTATGCAACTATATCTGAACAACTGAACAAAGCGGAGCGGAAGTTACAACTGCAATTATTTACTTAACAGATACGGTATGACACCAGACAAGGATTTTATGAAGGCGAGAATCCTTATCGGCGAGGTCGGAAATGTATGAGCCTATCCTATATACTGTCGAATTAACAAACGAGCAACATAGCACACATATCCTGGAACAGCTCGCTACAACAACAGTTAGCAAGGTGCACAAGTAAGCAAGCCAAGCTTGCTACCCCATCTAAGGCGCGGCAAATAAGTGGGAGCTCGCTTATAGAAAAAAAAAAACCCGCACAGTAGGAGAAAGCTTCACTGATCGTACCGAACTTATAAATATAATACACATATGGAATAAATTTTATCTTGAAAATAGCAAAGTTACACAAAATGTGAATCAGGAACATCTACCGCAAAAAGACATAAGTTCTCCAAACATTGCCCCCAAATTTAAATAAAATTGAATAAAATATTTAATACAACAAATAAAACAGTTTGAATGCTAGCAAAATGACAAATAAATATTATCATTGGCTTGTAATTAGGATCATTACAAAAGGGAACCTTCCGTCAATATAGCCACATAGATTTTACTAAATTACAATAAAAATTTAGATTTTTGGTACCTGGGTTACAGGGCGTACCCTTCGAAGGACCCTCTGGGCCTAACAATTTTGAAGAGAAGGCCAAAAGTTTGTCTCAGAGACGACTCCTGCCTGTCATAGTGTGGTGGAATGTTACATTTAAGACCAACGTGCTTATTATGTGGTTGATAAGCTTCCACATGTTTCAGATTGTGTACAAAGTGGGCACTGTGTTCAAGTTTTGTCAATTTTTTTATTCAGATGGTCCTTGAAAAGACTGGTTTATATTCTTAGTTAATGATATAATTACCTGACTAATTTCATTGAACAGAGACCTTATAATTTATGTTTTTTAATTGATGTACAACATTTTTATTATGATCTCACTTTGCAGTGCTACTACAAACATCACAGATATCCTTGTGCAATAATCATTTGCCAAGGCTAGGTATTGTCAATTAACATTGAAACAGCCCTGATAGAAAATCTTGCGGGTATATAGCGAAAATTTTATGTCTTTTTCAATGACACACATACTCTCTCTCTCGAAACATCATGTATTCTTATGCCGATTGGCTCAATGATACATGAGAGAAATAGTCAACGTATTTAAATGTCAGCCAACACCCTGAATATGACGAGATTCCCGGAAAGTGTCAATAACCTGTACCAGGACTCATCTCGCGATCCAAGAGGTTTGTAAGCGGCACGCATCCTGTAGAGAGAAACAGATAAACACAATAATTGAATGGTTGAGCCCAGTGTTTGCACTGCATTGAATGCTGCCACTTATAACCAAGAGTTCTGCACGCCGCTTTGAAGTCAGAACCTCTTGCACAACAGCCTGAGGGGAGGATTGCAGTAAATGCAAGGTGTTGCGAGAATACAGGGCTGTACAAACTATGCATCTGCTTTCATATCTAAACCAGTTTCTTATGGCGATTCCACTGTTTTCAATAGAATTTGAGATACATTTGTAAAATCGAAAAAAACATTCTGAGGTCTCAGATTGTATCCAGGATGTTTTACAAAGTCCGACAATAACTGCATCGACCTCGTTTACAGTGAAAACGCAAGCGTTGATGCAATAACACGTGTGTAGAGACACCATTCACATTGAGAACGTAAAACTGCCTTCCTAGATCGCATTTGAAGTAGAAACTGCCAACTGTTAGCATCTTAATACAACATTTTGGTGATGATAAATATTTTATAAAACTGCATAAATAGGCAATTAAGGCGATTTATTTATTTATTTATTTATTTATTTATTCCTTTTCATATTTTAATGGCAGGCTTCGGTAATAAATTTATAACACAACAAAGCTAGTATAGCCATAACTATGCATTTAACTAGTGTGATTATTAAACGGTGCATCTTTTAGAATTTTCAGAATATACTATTACAAAAAGCAACATCTTTTTCGCAATAAAGAAAATAATAACTTATATGCATTTATAAATACGCTATATCCAGAGCCCAGAGGTTCAATAATTTATTTTGGTTGAAAAAGGCAAGCAAAAAGTAATTAGAATACTGAAAATACATAGTAATAAAATTAAAATAGGAATTTATTAAAAGTGAAAACAGAGAGCAATACCACTTATTTTTAATGAAAATAGTATGTAAGATATTTAATAATTTCTTTATTACACAATTAAAGTACTTGAGCTTACTTTTCTTGGTTACGAGCAACAACAATGTTTTTTTAAGGTATCAACTGTCAAAGTCAGCCGCTTCTCAGAAGGAGCATTTTTCATCGTGGAAAAAGAACGTTCTACTTCCACTGTAGTGATTGGATCATATTTAACACAAGATATTTCGGAAGGACTCGTGCCAGTAACAACCGAACATTCACCTTTCAGGAGTCCATGGAAATGTTGATCAGAACAAAGTAAAGTAATTTTGAATAGTCCTAGCGAATGAACAAAAGATGCGCAGTAGTTTCTGGTCGAGTTCATTTTCTGTTTATGCGTTTATAGGGGAATCAGATTAGTATCTCTCTTACTTCTGTACTGAACACATTGTAGGGACGGTTTATTGCACAGCTGTATCGGTCTCGTCTTTCTCGTTTGCAATTGTTTGTTACATTTATGTAGCTGGGAAGTTATCCCCACCACAAATTTCCTTTAATTGCCTCGAGCAGATCGATATAAGGTTACTGGCCAGGACTATTCAAAACTACAGTACTTCCCTCATCCTGGTATTCGTATGTTCCAGGTAACCGTGCGTTCCTTTCACTAATGAAGTTCTGCTATTTAAAGAACTTAAATGCGTTGGAGAGAACATTTTTAGCTGCTTGAAATGAAATAAATTACTACACGATTCTCAAAATATATATACATTTGAGGTGAACATGCTATTTAATTTTAAGACCTTTTTTCACTTTTATATATTGAAATAGGCAAAAAAAAAAAAAAAAAAAAAAAAAAAGACATAATAAAAACTGGCCCTACTGGCCCCAAATGTACGGAAACATGTTCACTTCTGACTTAAATATATCCACCCAGATAGAAAATCTTGCATTTTGCCTAACCTCACACACTCTTTTGCGATTCTCATCCATATAGCATTTTATAATGCTTGTCGAGCTTGCCAATAAGACATCGACGATATTGGTACAAAGTAATTCATTTTTCATGAAACGGTTCCATAACAAGTTTTCTTTGTTATCTGGGAGTTTTCATAGGTGCAAGGTTTGTTGCATATGCGTTGCAATGTGAATAGGTCACAACAGTTCCATTGTATCGAGAGTTATTTTTGGCCTGCGTCCGCGGCGCAGCGCCATGTCAATTGCCAATCAGTATTATGAGTAAGGTAACCAAAATTGTATGTTGGTTTCAGACAAGACATTTAAAGGCATCAAATAGTACATTTACTATTATGTGCAATCTACATCGCTATCAAGGAACTTCTGTCAACGTGATGGAAGACTATGAATTCCATTGTGATAAAAATCCTTAGGGAAGGGGAAGTGCAGTTTCCAAAACACTATTAAGAAAACGTTACCCACCAAGTCAATGCTATACTCTTCCTGGAAGAGTATCCTTGCAAAATTTGCCGCCCATCGCCCTTGGAGTCCAGATCTTCACCCTGGGCGTTAACAGTGAAGAGCCGACTTTCCAGACAAGAAGATGCCGTTACACAGTCTGGGGAAGGGGACGGCTAATTTCAAATGTTATGGTCAGTTCTAAACTATCACGAATATTTGGACCGCCACGGTGGCCGAGGTCCTTAAGTCGCGAACTCTGAGCGGGAGGTCTGTGGTTCGAATCCCGCCAGGACCGTCCTCCCCCGACTAAAGTTATTTCCGGGTTTTCCTAGTACTCATAATTGGCAAATGCCGAGAGGTACCCTAAACTTAGGCCTGGAACGTTTTCATCCTTAAAATGTTCTTTCTTAATATATTATTTTATCTCATGTATTATCAGTGTCCACCTCCTGTGATTTCTCAGTAGTTAAAACGGGCGTTAACCACTATTAAAAAAACAACAACAAAACTAATATTTGGCCCATGTCCACAAACTTTTTGAGTTCATCTTATAATAATATCGGCTTGTAATTGTTTCTTTAATTATCCACGATCACGTAGATTGTAAAAAAAAGTGCAAAAGAAACTCGTGTTTATATACAAACTTGTGCAGCTGGACGGTTGACCCTCCATGTTTGCCACGCTTTATTTCTCGCAGCAAGGACCCCAACACGTTGAACAACCCTCAGCGATGTGTTATGTTGACAATGCAGAAGTATGCACAAAAGAGTACTTTGTTGTCAGGTTTAAAAATGCTTCCCTCCCACTTCCTTAAGCTCTTCGGCAAGTGAGTTATGTCCAAACAACAAAAGCTTCCGAAACTTTCTCTTTTACTGCTCACAGTGGATATAGTCGCCAAAAGAGCAGGCAGGACCTTGTCTACAACCAAGTCTTCCAGCAAGATTCCATCAAGAAGTGGGTTCTGAAAGTCATTTTCTTAAGAGGTATAGCCTCGATCAAAATATAGGTAAATAAAATAAGAAAAATGACTGTATTGTAATTCTTCTTGTCCAGTTGCAAACATGTAATTAGAATTTTCAATCCGGTATTTTGCAGCACTTTCATTTCTTCAAAGTTTAGTGTTATTATTGCGCATTATAGGATTAATTGACTTTATAGTTGCTGTTTATATATATGAGAGACGGTCAGACACCAGCTACCAGGTAACATGTCATATGTGTTAATACAATACATTTAGCCCACTGGGAGATGAAACAAGCTCTTCCAGTCTTGTAGAAAGAGGTAGGTCGCTGATGGATCTACCACCTCACCCACTCTTGCACTTAATCGTCCTCCTCGAATGTCATTCTTCAGTTCGCGAAAACTGTGCAAGTCACGAGAAGAAAGAGCTGGGCTGTAAATGGACAGAAACGCATACTCTTCGTCGCGAAACCGCTGCAAATGACTCAGATGTGCAGACATTCTGTCACTCTTTCGTCTCTCCGTCAGCTGATGCCGAACCCACTGCGAGCAAATTTTTCGAAACTGCAGGTGAACTTTGATAATGGCATGCAAGGAGCCATGGCTAATGCCGACCTGAATCCGAAATTCTTCCTCTGTGATTCGTAGGTTTTCCTGGATCAGACCGTCAATTGGCGTAATGGCTCGATGGGCTTGTTCCGGGCGCGAGTCGTCTTGCAGTGATTTGCGTCCTTTGCGGAATTTCTGCTGCCACTTGTGTACACTTGTCAGGGATATGCAGCAGACATGCGACGTGTTCCTACACCCTCAGCCACCAAGAAATGAACCACACCTCTCTGCTCATCTTTGCTTGCCTCCGTTTCCAATGCTGGATGGACACACTTGTCACTACGCTCAGCTCCAGAGCAATAAAAAAACAACTGTGTGGACCTGTGCGTTTTCACTATGCTTTTTTCCTACCTTACAGATGGCAGTATCTAATACGTAACAACAAGTGTAGCCATCGGTTGCGAGAAATGTGTTTTATGGCGGGTGTTCGGTTTTCATTTGACTGCCCCTCATATTAATGGGAGAGTGGTTTATCACAGAATTATATATAAAAAATTAACAATATATCTTTACTCAACCTCATAATTTTGATAACGTTTCTCAAAGTAGCTCCCGTTGTACGCAATGCACATGTCCCAGTGTTTCTGTCAGTCTTCAAAGACATGCTGGAAACGTCCTTAATAATTACATCGCATTTGCGATGTGAGACCGTGCACTGTCGCGGTGCAACTTATTGCGTGTGATGTGGTCTTGCAGATTTTCAGAACATGTCTGCGGCATTGCCCAGTTACAGTTGTGTGTACAGGTGCGACATGTTGACAAACCATTCCTTCAATATCGAAAAATGAGATGAACTTAATCTTCCCTGCAAAAGCAACCACTTTTCGTTCGGTTTTTTTTTTCTTTTTCTTCTTTTTTTAATGAAACTTTCCTCACACAGAGCTTTGTTGTTTGCTCTCAGGATCGAAATGATGCAGCAGTGATTACCTTTGAAAGAAATTCCGCATCTTCTTGCAACAAAATCTTCAACTGCATGCAACTTCTTTGGGGGGGGGGGGGGGGTCAGCATTCTTGAGATCCACCGTACACAACACGTTTCATGTGCAACTTTTCAGTTATCAACGTGTGGACGACACCTGGTAGCATTTTTTAATTTCCTGAATGTTTCTTTGATGTTTTAGTGTGTTAAATGTTTTCTTCCGCTAGAAACAAACTGGAGCACTGGGTCCATCTTCCTTTAAAATTGATTGCCTGCCCTCTTTAAAATTTTGAAGCATCTTCTGAACTTTAGCAAATTTTTAACTATTGCTTCTTCAAATGGATATAAACATAAGGTAAGAAAAAAACATGTGTCATCTACAATGTGCTATAGGGAGGAACAAACTTCAACATGCCAATAATGCTGTGAGTAATTTTCACATCATATGTAAAAAGTGTTATGCACTTTATTTTGGATTTTAAGTTCCTAATTTGGATAAAATCTGCACCACAAATATATTTTTGTTAGACTTCTCACCGCATGAAAACTTGGCGCATATCATACGCTATTATTTGTATTCGATTAGTGATGGATAATAAATACATTTTCAATATCATTCCTGCTATAAATCTCCACATTTTCACCAAGACTTCTGAAGGCACACGCTGTAAACAAAAGACCATTGAAGGAACTGCCTGCGAGTGATCGAGAGCTTCGAACGTGCCTAACAGAACATTTCTGCTCTGGCCTCGAACCTCAGCCTCTCCAGATAACCACTCGAGTTCAGGCACCTTCTCACTATGGAATGTCTTCATGACATCCGTGACATTCCGACTGCAGTGGCGTAGCAACCGCCGACATTTATCTTACGTAAGCTTCGCGAGCTGTGGCATCAAGGTAATTGGCATTGTAACTTGTCAGCAAACTCGTGTGGAGCGCTCACAAGCTTATTAACACAATTATCAGCAACAGTGCATTCACATGCAGTAAAAACATCAAAATATGCACTGTTAAAATTAAGAGAAAAATTATTTTATTTGAAGAAATTTACCTTTGATAATTTAATAAATTACATATTTAATTAATACATGTATCTAATTAATTTCTTTGTTTGATAATTTCTATTAAACTGAGATTAGTGAGCGGTGGCTCGCGGTAGCTTAAAACCCGGGTTCACAACTTTACTACCGCTAAACAGATCGCAAGCTTCTAGAATATTAATAACTCGAATTAACACTCATAAGTGAGTAACTGAACATTCATATCAGAAAGAGAGAAATTAATAAACATATTTAATAACAGGCCTATTTAAACAAAAAAAATAATACTAAAGTATTCTCCTGGTTTCCATAGCAACAAAACTTATCCGTGACTCTTTTGTTAAAATTTGGAATCTGCAGGATAAAGTCTACAAATTGGTGACATTGGACATTTGACAAGAGACAATGTCAAAACAGCAGTTGCAAGATGGCGGTGCCTCTCAGTCAGTGTACAACCCTCGAGCAGCGCTCCGTTGTGCGACATTCATTTGCAAAAGGCATGAAATCAAAGAATATTTAAAAAAAAAAAAAAAAAAAAAAAAAAAGACGTCCCGGTTATGATGAGAAGTGCCTGTCAAGTCAACGTGTTTACAATTAGGTGCAGAGGTTTCTTGAAAGGCGTACGTACCGAGGACAAACACCACGCCAATGGAGATTATCACAGAGACGAATTTACAACAGTTGAAGACAGAAGGGTAACTATACACACTATAGCTTCTGTTATTGGTTGTTCGCACTTCATAATGCATGACAGGTTAGGTTTTCATCAATATGGTTACATTTAAAAATGTTTAAAAATATACACACAGTATAGCTTTTTCTATCAGTGGCCATGTATTTAATTTAATTAATTGTACACCATTAGTTTTTGTGGTTTAATCTCAATAATAATAATAATAATAATAATAAATCTAAAAATGTACTTTCTGTTTTGTAATACTTATTCATTGCAAGAATTCTAATTTTGTTCCCCTAATAACGCAGAGTAATGCCATAACTTATTTCATTTCTTTATTTAATAAAGCCATGATGTGGATTTTATATTAAATTTTAAAGTTACTCTGGTAGGCGAGGAATTCTCTTTGTTTAGGCAACTCCTGCGTGACGGAATATTTTTAATGCATTATTTTATTATCGCTTTGACTGCATTGGTCTTATCGCCAAGTCTGTAGATTGTGGACTGAATGCTATAGGTGCAAGTCTGTAGGGGTCAATGAAAATGCAATTAATTAATAATCACACAAATAAGCTCGTAGTCCTTGACCCTTAAATCCATCTATCATTCACCTTCTGCGGATAAAGAAAACTCCGAAGAAAAACTTATCCAGACATCTTGACCTGACAGGGATTGTAACTCCGGGCCTGCGGACCAGTAGTCTACTAGATCATGTTCTCCGTCTTCATTAACCTCTATTTTCTGTATAGTTGTTCCTATTTATTAAATGTCTATTCCTTTATGACTTTTGATCAATCTTACCCTATTTTTTATGGTAACAATATCTCTGCTGTTTCATGGCGTTCTTCAGATGACTTTTTTTTTAGAGCAAATACCTCAGAAAATACAGAAGAGCTCCATACAACGCATCAGTTGCATCTTACGCCAGAGGTTTATATTTAAAGTTATCTAAGGGGACTGTGTGTGTCTAAAAGCATAGACCACTTGCCTAAACTTTTATGTGATTTGCGTTACAGAGTTGAATAAAATATTTTAAAAGAATTTATGCTGCTTGTGATAGCAGTTCGATCCCTTTCTATTGCTGGATAAATTCCCAGTAAATCTCAAATTTTGAAGTTTTGAGAAGTGTCTTTTGAATGCTATGGGGTGTCGCATTATCCTGCTGCAAGAGAACTCTATTGCTGGGTATCTCTGTCTCTGAACAGTTCAGTTGTTGAGAATAAATATTCATATCAACCTCAAGCCAGTAAATCTCACCTTCAAATTTCCATCAGAACACGTGGCATTTACTTTGGGGCCGAATAGATTTTGTTTAGCGATAACTTTGGCAGGCTGACGGAGGTCGAGTCGAGGTATCAGAGTATAGATTTTTCACCACACGTGACAATTCTCCTGATAAATCTCTCATCCATGGGATTTGCGATGCTGACGACGATATTCACTCTGCGTTAAAGCTCTTTGGCAGTTCATAACGTACATACCTACAGCTTCTGTATGATCTTTTAAGTGTTGTAATGTGACGATGTACAGTGGGTATCTCTCGATGTTCTTCTGACAGTCTGCGAGTATTTTTTATGGATTTTCTTCCAAAACTCTGCGTGTAATCTCAATGTTCCATACCTCAAGTCTTCTAGAACGTAGTGTTTTCTTCTGCGTTATTGAAGCTTGCAACTATCGTTGTGTTGCATGCTCACTACCTCCACCTCGAGCCGCGGCCGTAGCTTTACAATTTTGCTTCCTGTAGCGCTTTAAAAGGAATCTAATCTCTTAACAATTGACACATGCTCACGTTGGGGGCGTATATTAGGAGGGTTTTATTTAAATGTCATCTCCATGTTGGGAAAAGTGAAATTTGCAGCAGTTTATTAAGGATAAGTGTAGGGAAATGATTATCTGCCCCCAGTTGAGGTGTCAAATTAGATGGTTTTTATTAAGAGATGCCAAGTTTGCGGCTGATTGATGAAGGATGGTGACGTGGTATATCGCTGCCGAGAAAGAAGTTCGCGTTGACCCCACCTGCTGCCGCGATCGTCTCAGGGATGCTGAAATTACTGTAAGGCTATTCTGAAATGTTACCAGGGAGGAAGGGAATGGAAGATCACTGAGCAGACACTGTGAGAGTTACGGATTAAAGTTTCACCATTGATTAAACTGTTCACACTTCACCGTTCACTTTATTGCTCCCTTTCCTTAGCGACACTTTCTTACCATTAGCAAGGGTATTGAGAGCTTTAAATATTCTATAGTCGTTCGCATCGCATATTCAAAATTACATTATCAATATCTTCCAAACACATAGAATTTTACCGTTCCATTTCACGAGCTGTATTTCTCTTTGTCTAAACTGAACAGCCCTATCTCATTTCTCGAAGGTGTCTACTTTCATCTCGCGAAGCAAACTGCCTACTCTAGTCTCTCAAGTCGAACTGAACGAAAAAGCCTTCAAAAATGCTTTTATTACACTATCAACGCGTCTTCTACGGTAATTCAAATTTCTAAACATAGCAGACGCGTCGCCAAATTTCCTCCCTATTGACTTAATCTCTTGCCGCTGGAAGTTTCTCGAAAAGACATTTTGAAATCGTTGGCTAGTCTTGATTCATTGTATGTTAGCTAGAAACGTTTTTGAGGGAGAGAGAATTTCTCTTTTTTATAGCGACGGTTGCCCAAGGTGAAAGCTATTCACCCCGGTCTTTTTCAGGGACTTATTTCTTTCATGAAAGAAAGGTCCCCTAGCTGTTGAGCAAATAACCGCTTATGGCACCAGAATGTCGTTTTTGTTTACATGAAAGTTTTCGTATTTCCAGCCAAGATTTCCGATTCTCGAACAATCTACATTCTTTTATTTAATTGTTTAATAAGATATTAATACATGTAAATTAATTAATTAAACAGAATGAGACCTTTATCTTAATTAATTGTACGGAATCAAATGGATATCCCGTTGCGATTATATCTCTGGGGTAAATTAAACATGTCATGTACAAGACGAGCTCGCACAACATACAAGAACTCAAAGATAATATTCGCCAGGAAATTGTCCGGATTTCTCAAAATGAACTTCAGCGAATGATGAATAATTTCCTAAAGAAATACCAAAAATATGTGTGAAGAATGGAGGAGGGCAGTTTCAACATCTCATTTGATAATTTGGTAAGTAATGACTTAATGGCGCGCTCGAGTATAGACAAAACACTCCGGGGGGGGGGGATGATCACACGGTACAACTGGCATTGCCAAACAAAAGAAAAATATTAAAATCTTACAGAACACAAAATCTAAATACAGACGTTTCTTATGAAACAATGTAATACATTGTAGTAAAGTTGGCCCCTGCTTTTCATACACCAAGGTTTGTGTGTCTCGTGGAATTGCGTTAATTAGAAAGACTAGGGGCCGAAAGCATCCGACATTTCTAAATATCTTGGGCAATGTTTTTATGACAGGCAAAATAAACAATCCAGCAAATAAATAAATAAATAAATAAAAGTTGAGTCTGGTCCAGCCATAAATGCAGTTTTCGCTCGCTACTTCAGAGAACCGCGCCACAACAATGTAAACGGTTTATATTATCCGGACAGCTAAGAGGGGGCATTCTCACACGCCATCCTGTGGTTAGCCACAGTTCGTTATAACTAGCGTGACCAAAATTATCTTGTATATCGAGCGTCAAAATGAAAAGACCGAATGTTATAACCAGTAGCCAGAGTTCAACGTTCATAGGAATGTTAGCCGCAAACGAGAGAAGGTAGAAAGTTATAGAAAGCCATGTCAAAAACGTTAATTATGGTACGAAATGTTTGTGAGGGTTGTTCGGAAATGATTTACAGTAGTTGTTTAATTACGCAGCATGGTTCAATGCACATGGAATCTCTCACACTAACGTTACTATACCGTTACCATTTTCCTGGTAACTTCGTCTCGATACCATTGTTTGGCAGTACTACGCCACCATTCTGGACATCTGCTCAATTTCCTCTTGTTGGTGAATTTTCTACTTAGCATCCTTCATGTTGTCAAATAAGTGCTAAATCCTAACTGTGGCTTCCCTCGGAAGGGAAGTAAAGCCGTGGGTCCCGTGTCGTACATTTACGGCTCGAAAAAGAACCTCAAGCCTGAAAAAGAGGCCTCTGAGCAAAAATTGTCGGCCGTTTCACGCCCTGAGTTGAATGGGACGCTGATGACCTGAGCTGTTAAACAGCGTCCATAAATAAATCAAATCAACAAAAAATAATAAGTGCTAATTAGAGGGAGCAAAATCCGGTGAATATGGTAGGTGCGGCCGCTCATTGCCGTGTTGCGGAACACTCCTATCAACCACTTCCCATTCCGCTGATGCTTCTAAGCCGTGTAAGGGTCTCGCAGTACACCTCGCTGCTGACAGTTGAGGAAGCCTGTCCATTAGCAGTGCGCCTGAAGTTTCCCAACAGACGGTGAAAAATTTTGGGCCGGGAATTACCTGGAAATTTCCGGACTTTCTTCTCTGGTATGAGGTAGTGATATTGACTCGTCTCCAGTCACCATTTTGTCCAAAAATACTCTGATCTTCATTGTGCATTTCCAGTAGCCGACGACAGACTTCAACACTATTCTATACCTGTGTCATCAACTAGTGCACACTTTTTTCATGTTCAAATTGTTGTAAATAATAGTGTGAGGGTTGTGCGGCCGAGGCTTGTCTGACATTCCAGTTAATCATTAAAGGTAAAGCGTCATCAGCCGTAATCAATTCACAATCAACCGCAATGTTTGTGGGAGACCGCAATGTTCAAGGAGGACCAGTACTCACATTCTTTTGTGCAGATTCCCTGCCGCTGTCGATCACGTTGACCCAGTTGTAAACGGTCTTCTGTACTGGAGCTTCTTGACCACACACCACAGTTGAGCGTAATGAATTTCTGTAGTTTTGATACCTTCCTTCCGCAAAAACCATGTAGTTCATCTTTGCCCATGATAGTTGCCTTCCATCTTGTCCATGTTTTGCTCTACTTAACAACACTCACTATGCTTACAACCGCAATCCAGCATCTACAAGAAGTTCTAATGTCAATCTATCGCTCTAAAAATGGACATGCCCACGGAGGACGCGGTGTTCTTAAAACACCGCTTTGTAAATAAATTCCCTAAGTCCCTCGAATATAGAAACACAAGGGTGAAAGTGAAGTTTCAGGCTAACCGACAGAGAGAGCCAATTGTCATGAATCATGCATAATTCAATAAAACGCTTAACATGGTTAATATGTATTCAATATTTTATAGATTTGTTAATTGGCCAACATTATGTTTCCCAAAACAAAAGTAATTGGGGTCTATTATTATTATTATTATTATTATTATTATTATTATTATTATTATTATTATTATTATTATTATTATTATACTTTAAGCCCGTTTTAACTACTGACGCATCATAGGCGCTGGACACTGTTGATTCATTGAGATGAAATTATAAACTGAAAAGTATGTTTTCTTTTAAAGGAAGGAAGAGGTTCTGGACTAAGTTTAGGATATCTCCCCAACATTTTCCGTTTATGAGGACTGAGGAAAATCTGAAAAACCCCTCAGTCAGGGAGTACGGTCCTATTGTCACGTGAATGAAGACGTCTCAAACTCAGATCGGGCACCCCCGCTGAACATAGTGAGAGGGGTAGAACATTTCTGTCGCTTGCCTTCTTCTGATCGCCAGAAGGTACATTGCAACTTTTGTGCTTTACATCGCCTAAGGTGAAACATGTATCTTTGTATTTTGAGCTTTCGTTCATAATGTTCTCAATAAAAGAAGTGCTTCGTATTTTGTGCAATCGCAGAGAATAAAATTGTGCAGTTTTTTTTTTTTACGATTACCTATGTTAAGATAATGTGCTGCGTTACAGGCAGGGTAACCCACAGTCCCGAATTTCAGAGTTTAAACAGTATGTCAGGTAGGTTTTTATCAGAACACTATCAACATATAATGCTGCAACAAATCAATGTAAAATGGGAGCCACACGCCCTAATCAATAAACAGAAGACTAGAAAAGAATGTATAAGGAAAGTACTCAGAGTAGTTCCATCAAACGACCTAAACAGTTGACATATGTATTAGTGTTGAAACAAAGCTCAGAACTGCATCTGGTTGACCGAAAACGATATACGACCAATGGAATGGGGCATACTATGTTGATCCTTTATTCAAGGAACTAAAATGGTGACGCCTAAAGACAGAAACGTCATTGCTCTAGCAAGACTCACAGAACAGCTGCAAACTTTGCCAAACTGAAGGCAGAAAAATCCAGATGCTCGACCATCTACCATGCAAACCTCACCTTGTACCATACGACTTCTGGCTGGTTCCTGATGTAAATTGCTGGATAACTATGTATACTTAGACATCACCTCATCCAATACGAGCTGAAAATACCCCAGTCAGAGTAATAAAGCGCCTTAAATAACATCTACAAGTTTGTTGGATTAGGAGTTTGCGTACTTTGAAGAACTATGAAGTTTATGGGTCATAACTTGTATTTTAAGAAGGTACTTGCAAAAGTTTTAAATGCTCCTGTACGCAACGACACAAGACTGAAGCTCAAAGAAATCTCAGCAAGGTTGGGGGCTTTCCATTACAACTGTTTTGCAAATTACTTATGAGAAGTTTCAGTTGTCCAATGTCAGTGCAAACTGGTTTTTCCGATTTATTTCTAAGAGTTTTGCTAAGATAGTCAGAAATGAATATTGAAGCACATTGTTTTAAGAGAATCCGTGAGGTGACACAAGCACTGCAGAAAATATTCCAGGTCACAGCCCATCAAGTAGATCATGGCCTTGGATTCTCTCTCTTCATTCAGTTCAAGCAAAACGACGGTGTACAAGAAGCTCTCGATGAGAAAATCTCTTCGGCTTCTTGATCGGCAATTTCTACAATTCTGTGAGAACAGCCATAAAGCTACTTAAGTTAAAACCACATACGTTTACTGTAGTGCAAGAACGTAAACTTGGCGATCCTTAATGTAGGATTAGATTCTGTGAATGGGAACACGTTTTTTACCTCCGGGACAATAATGACTATGTTGTAAAAAACCCATATACGCCCTTTAATTAGCCTACCAGGTCTCAATTTTTATTTATATTCGATTTACAACTATCAAAAGTAATTTTACGGTATATATAAACTAATAGTAACTAATATTAATTACAGTTTATTGAATATATAGTAAATAAATCATTATATGCAGTGTAAAACACAATTAGTAATCTTAATAATGTTTGTACTTGGAGAATTCCCTAATCCCTAATCGTATTGTGTGTCATGTACAACTTTATTACTAGAAGTCCCTTGCCGGGATGTGAGCGCCGGAGCGGAAGATACAAACTGATCTAAAGGAAGTTCACGGGAACTCTGACCGGCACTCAAGGCCATTTATTGCTGAATAAATGAAGTTAAACGTGGCCGTACGAGCACTGCATATGCTGCACATTACAGAGGCCTTATTGAGGTTTCTTCTTAAGATATTTATGGTTCGTAATGGAAGACCGTTGCATTAAATTTGGCGACATTGCTGAGACGGCAGGCCTTCCATTTGAGATGAAGCAGAGGCGACCGAGATTGCCGCATATAAAAAGTGTTCCACCACCAGAACAATTTTTAATAGTATTTAAGGCCCGTTTTTACTACTCAGGTATCACAGGCGGTAGACACAGATGACACATGAAATGAATGATAATGTGGGAAATGAGTATTTTTTAAGGATGGAAACGTTCCAGGCCTAAAACTAGGGTACTTCCCCGGCATTTGCCATATATGAGGACTGAGGAAAACCGGAATAAACTTCAGTCAGGGAGGACGGTCCTGGTGGCATTCCAGCTCCAGACCTCCCGCTCACGAGTCCGCACCTTATCAACCTCGGCCATTCTTGGGGGTACCAGGCAATGCTGCTACCCACATGTCGGCCCTTGCGATGGCAAAAGTGCACGAGCAGGGCTTCGAAACAGTTCTCCATGCACCCTGTTCCCCAGATTTGGCACGCAGTCACTTTTTTCTTTTTCCTAATCTCAAAAATAAACTTAGGGGGAGAAATGTTCGTCCAATAAAGAGGTTATCTGTGCTGTAATCGAATATTATGCAGTGCGAGAGAAAAAAAATTTCTGAGGAAATAAAAAGAAATTGGAATGAAAAGTGCTGAGCCTGTTATTATTTTTTTCCCTTCTTTTTCTTTTTACACCAGTCCTCGTATTCAATTGATAAAACTATTCAAAATCAGTGGCAGTTAATGCAAGATGAAGATAGTATCTTTTGCCTACGCCACTGTTCATCATTTATTATTGTCTATACTCACGTTCGCGTACAACGTTATGTTTCTCTCTAGCAATTTGTTTTTATTTCGGTTACTATGAACGTTTAGTAACGGGTGAATGCGCCTTTGATGTTATCGTGTACATGATACAAAACACTTCTATTTATATAGCCAATTAAAGTGGCAGGGCGCCTCTTCCCATGATCCAGTGCGGGTCAATCATCCACAGCTCATTTCGCATCTGTCTCTTTCTTTCTCTTTCTCACCCAGTGTGTGTGTGAGTGGCTGAAAGTGAGGATGGCCTTAATGCGGTAAGTAGCTTTCTCCAATGTGACGATTTTTCATATCCACGAATTTACAGCTGCTGTTCCCATAGCATTATGATTAATTACGAAACATTTGACGCCTGTCTGTACAGTTAGAGAACTGAACGTTCAATATGCCCATATTTTAATATCTACACCTAAAGCGCTAACTAGTCTTAATCATCTGTCTTTTGTTTGCCAATTTATGAAGTTAAGAAGTAAATTATATCTTAAGGGCTGAAGAGAGAATTTGCAGAAAGTGTTTTTCTCCCTCTATTAGAATATTCTACCAATGTTCCCGTTCTAGAAAATATGTCTCTTTACTTGTCATAAAAACCAAATAAAGTGATGTGCAGGGCTAGATTATGACATCAGTTTTTGTCGTTAGGCAGAGATTTTGTTACGACTAGAGAGCGTAAAGATATGAAGAAATATAATACCCACTTCACTAAAATATGAAAAAATAATACATACAAATTCAAAGAATAATATTAAGAATTAGTATACCTGCACTTTCATACCATATAATAATTCAAATCATGCAGTGCACTATTTTGAAGTAAATTACTACAATTTGTCCATGTTTTCTGGCAAGAGGTTGTATCGCGTTAATATGAACGTATTTATACAATGAAAAGTAATGTGACATAAGCGAACTTATTATTGTGCTAAGTTTTGCAGCTTTATGTTCGGTGGAAAAATGTTGCCTTACCTTCTTGTGTGTTACTGACTTCAGTAACTTAAGTACTTTCTGCACACAAGTTTATCTTAAAGTTGCCTATTCTGTTGCTATATTTATCTAAAAATGCTTCAAATTTTTTCATTTTCTAACATATTAAGTGGTATATTTGTGGATACCATAGCATCATATAGCTCCTCTGCAAACTGATTTAAATTTTCAATGAAAGAATAACTTGCAGTAACTATTAAAAATGTCTGAATAAATGATTTTGTTGTGGTTGGGTTTTTGTTTGTTTTTTTTGTTTTTTGTTTTTGTTTTTTTGTTTTTGTTTGTTTTTGGTTTTTTTTTTTTTTTCCCTGTATTGCTTTTTAGTGTGTTATGGAAATATTGTACCTGCATATACTTGAATGCAAATATTAAAATATATGGGTGTTCCAGTTTTATTGGTGACCCAACATAGTTCTATTTCTGGTGCGCTATATGAAAATTTGTTTCAAACAAGAGTTTTTTGTTTTTTTTATCGTCATGGGTAGGTTCTTGCTAAGGGCATACTTTTTTGTGTCTCCATTATTGTAGGAAATACGTAATAGAGTTTCATTTTTAAATGACGTCATGTACATTTTATTCATGAGTGAATTTCCCCTCTACAAGTGTTATTTAAAAATGTGTTACACTGTACCATTTTTGTGAAGGAAACAGTAGATATGGAAATTATAAATAATACATTAGTTATTTTACATATAGCACTAGAGTGCATGTTTGACTGATTAATTTAACCTTTTAAATTATGTAACGGAATAAGCAATTATCTTTCAACTTACATTCTCTGTAGACCACACCGTCACGAGGTAGTTAAGGCGCGGGAGGCCTGTGGTTCGAATCCCGCCAGGACCGTCCTCCCTGACAGGTTTTTTTCCAGGTTTTCCTCAGTCCTCATAATTGGCAAATGCCGGGGAGGTACCAAAACTTAGGCCTGGAACGTTTCCTTCCTTAAAAAAATATCCTTTCCCAAAATATCATTTCATCTCATGTATCATCAGCGTCCATCGCCTGTGGTGCCTCTGTAGTAAAAACGAGCGTTAAACACTATTCATTCATTCCACAGACCACCAGCATCTCTGCTTTCTCTTCATGCGTGTACATCTTGTTTGAAAAATTGTAGTCAAAATAGCTCAGTGCATTACTAACTTATTCTGATGAATGACAAACACATTGGCACTTATGCTAAAGTAAGACGATATGTTTACCAGACCCCTATGTAAGTATCGATAGTATATATAATGGTGCAAAATGTGATCCATGCTGTTAATTACATAGCTATGTAAATTAGGTTCTTTCCAGTTACCTGGTTTATTATATTGATTTATATTTGGAAGTAAATCAACTGTAGCGTGTTTCTTCTTTTGTTTTTTATTGTGTTAATATTGCTTTAGTGAAACTCACCAGGAACTTATTTAATAGAAAGTTTAGTACACATGGGTTGCTCTTGTATATCTTATTTATGCCGGTGCACCGCATAATGCCATATTATATTTCGTAAATAGCAATAATTTAAGGAAAATTGGATAAAGATTATATATCGTGAAAATTAAACTGTAGTGTTTATTAAACGTTTCCTATCAACATTTGTGATTAGAGAGGACATTTTCTCTATGTAAAGTTCTGTGATGTACCATCATATGTAGCGGTGTATATTATTAAAGAAAGGAAAGACCCGAAAGAAAGCATGAAGCGGGGTTTGGATCGATGAGAATTTTGATGGTATGGTATGAGCGTGATGCTATATAATATTTTGATTCGTTTGCAAGTGAGGTTATGTTATGTTTCTGCTATTAAAATATGGATTTGTTTATTTGGTTTGTTGCCGTTACCTGGTTTATTACACTGGTTTATAGTTGGAAGTAAATAAATAGTAGCATGTTAGCTCTTTAATGTTTTTACGCTAATATTGGTTTAGTGAAATCACGCCAGGAACTTGTATAATAGAAAGTGTTTAGTACAGCATGGATCGCTCTTGTAGTATGTGTAAATTATGACATTGCAATTGCATAATATCATATTTACATTTCCTAAATAGCAATAATTACAGAAAGAGTGGATAAACGCTATATACATCATGGATATTTTGAACTTAATTATGAAACCGTAGTGTGTATTAAAAAACATTTTGTACCAAAATTGTGGTAAAGGAGAACACTTTCCTAAGCTATATGTGACAGTGAGGGTTAGCAATGAAAGGAAAGATGAGGAAGAATCGAGTTTTGGAGCGAGATGTAGAGTTTTCATGAATGGTGTGAGTAGGAAATTATACTTTGACTCCTTTGCAAGCAAGGTTAAGAAAAGACAGATAAGCCCGTTTATAACTACTGTCAAGGAAAACTATTTCCTTTTCATTAAAATAAACGATGATGAATATAATGGTCCCCCATCTATATCCATTAGTTTTAAGTTGTCCAGTAATTTGGAAGTTGGTGTATTTTATAAGGATTTGTGCTTGCCTGAAGAAATTTACAATACTTATTATTTTATATTTACTTTACATGTGAGAGATATTGCTTGTAAACAATTTCAGTTTTTTAAAAACCATCGAAATATATTCTAATGATTAAATAATGTGATCTTGTAAACATAATACTGTAAGTAAAGGTTTCGTATTTGCTTTAGGCAGTAATAGGCGACTTCGATACAGCCATTTTTCCGTATTGGTGTCCGGTAAAGCAATGACAATTTGAGGGGTGAGGGAGATGGATCACCTACCCCACCTCCCTTTCAATTCATCTGTGTATAAGAGAATCGGAAATTATAAACAAAACTCAAAATTCTACTACAATATTACATTTTTAAGTAATTTGTACAAGATATTAAATAGTTCGGGTTCGGGATCTTCAACAACTGAGCATTCTTACTGCACATTTGCTGTTTTCTTAATAAAAATGATACAGTGTGGAATAGCTTTTTTAGAAGATAGGTGAATTCTTAAATAAAATGTACATGGTGCCATTAAAAAAAATTCTATCCAGTATATCCTACATTAATGAAGATGCAAAATAGTATATCCTCGGCAAGAACTCCGCCATAATACTAAAAAAAAAAGGTTGTTTGAAATATTTTTTCCATTTGACGCACAATAAAAAAAAGTTATTTTGGGTGAGCAAGATAAATGGGATGACCTGTATAAATTTAAACAATTCTTAATAGAGCTCATAATATGTGCGTACGTTACATTTATAATGTGCGTTTGTTCGATCATATAACATTCCCTCGATATGCTGTTTTGATTCCGCCTAAAAACAGAACAAATGTTCATTGTCTCACATTAAGTATTCATGCATTTTCTCCATCTTATATATATATATATATATATATATATATATATATATATATATATATTCTCGTTTTCATAATCTATCTTCCTCTCATAACCTTAATACATGCTCAGAAACTCCGCACCTACTTGTCATCGACATGTTCCTCCACATTTGGGCGATGTGCACCGCAGAGAAGAGAGTTGGTACTCCTGTTATCTGATATTCCTTCCCTCCTTAGAAGCCATTTTTAACAGGTATGTCGTCCTACGTTGCTAAGAGTTGAACTTTGGAGTGTATGCTTGCCTTGGCGGTTAAGTGAACACAATAATATAAGCATACGCTCAAAGTGCGGTCAGTGCTGCTACCCGAATTCGCTTGAAAACTCTGCTACACAATGACTGCGGAGCAACTTCTAGATAACACTTACTGTTACCATTGCACCGAACGTCATTTAACTCATCATCATTCACAGCAACTATGCCCTTCTCTGGAATGCATTGAAACGGGATGTCAGAGACTGCCAAACTTTAGAAGTATTTCATAAGAAATTGTTTACTACTATTAGAAATAATCTATTACCCTAGGTTTATATTCCGTAAATTGCAACACAGATATTTGTTTTATCCTGCTATAGAATTTTTCATTCTATTATTATTATTATTATTATTATTATTATTATTATTATTATAATATTATTATAAACTGTTAGTATTATTCATTTTTATATATTACTAGTCAATTTATTTCCACTCTCATGTATTACACAGGTTTATATAGGTATTATTATTTTTCATTGTTAATATTATTTTTATTAATTACGTTAATATTTTTCATTATTCATATTTACGTAATATCGCACATTTATTTATACCAAGCAATCAGTTTTGTCCCCCCCCCCCCAGGAAAGTTTTGCCTAATAGGCGCCGCTCATTAGCCAGTTAGCCTGTAAGCCGGATCTCGGTGATTAGCGGGAGGGTAAAACTACAACTATAACAAACCAACTATACAACAATACACAAACCAATTTGATAGACTCGTTACTCACCAATTATTAAATGAGGTGTTGAAACTGCCCGTCTTCATTCTCCACACATTTTTGGCATCTCTTTAGGAAATTATTCATCGTTCACTGCAGTTCATTTTGAGAAATCGGACAATCTCCTCACGAATGTTATCTTTGACTTCTTGTATGGTGTGGGGTTCGTCTTATACACGGCGTTTTTAATTTACCTCCAGAGATAATAATTTCAAGATGTTAAATCGGAGGGTCCACAAATTCCTACTAATAACTCTGTCTTGTGGAAACACATCGAGAATTTCTCTCATGGAATTATTCGCAGTGTGAGCAGTGGCAGAGTCCTGTAGAAAAAAATGCATGACCACACTACTGTCGCTTGATTCTCTGAAAGAACGGATTAGTGTGATATTCACACAAATAATAGAACTGAGCTTAACACATATGAATAGTACATAAAGACATGCTGTGCCGCTGTAAACACACGAGGCGTAATACATACACTTTATGTATACTGTCGAATTAAGAAACAAACAACACAATACACACCCGGGAACAGCTGCGCTACGCCTGCGACAGTCGATAAGATCACAAGTAAGCAAGCAGACTTTCTATCCCCTACCACGACTCGGCAAATGAGTTGGGGCTTGATCATAAAAAAAACCCCAGGCCGCAGGGGAAAGCATCACTGATGTTATTGTATCTTTCACGGCTTACATAAATTTATATTTCCTTGTTAATGTTTATATTATAATTATGATACTGTCACTAAAACTTAATGTAATTATTATTAGATTGATAGAGCGAAAAGAAAGGCTAATGACTTTAGCTGTGCAAGAATAAATAAATAATATTTTAAACTCACAAACGACCGCCACGGGTGGCCGAGGTCGTTAAGGCGCGGACTCGTAAGCTGGAGGTTTGGGGTCCGTCCTCCATGACTAAGTTTTTATCCTCATAAATGGCAAATGCCGGAGAGGTACCCTAAACGTAGGCCTGGAACGTTTCCTTCCTTAAAAAAAGCTTTTCCCAATGTCTCATCTCATCTCTCATGTATCATCAGTGTCCACGCCTGTGGTGACTCAATAGTAAAAAACGGGCGTTAAACACTGTTTTAAAAAAGTCACAAACATCATAATATGTATGAACTGTAACAATTTATAGTTTCGTTTAATCTTTAAAGTAACTAAATTCAAAATTCAGATGCCGTCCATATATCATGTGAATACATAGCCGCGTTTATTAGTACGTTCATGCATTTCATACAAAAATATGAATTCTGTCAACAAATCGGTGCAGTTTCTGGAAATTTCACAAATTTTGTAGCTCATAAAATAGATATACTTTCCTTTAGAGTGATTTTCATTTAAGTACACATAATAAATACATTCTTATTACAATGGTGTGATTTTCCCACCATCGTTACTCTCTCGAAACTTGTAAGTACAGAACTGGACTTTTTGGCGGTGGAGAATTCTCGTGCACTCTTTTTCGTGGTATCGTTGCAGGTGACGTTTGATCTGTGAGTCTTTTGATCCTTCCTCGGTTATGCGCGCAAATTTCTCGGAACTGTAGGGGGTCTTTGATTATACCGAGTATGGAACCAGTCAGCACTCATCCCCACCAACACACGAGTTTCTTCCTCAGTGATCCGGGGTTTTCCCGTAGAAATGATGCAATGAACCTATTCTGGACGCGGACAGCAAATGTGAACGTGACATGCAGTGTTTACAGACATTCGACGATCCTCCAACACCGTCAGCAATAACCGCACCTCTACTTTTTTTGACCCTCCTCCATTTTTGATGTTGGACGAATGCAGGTGCGCACTGTCTACTTTCCCACAGATGGCAGTATAGTTAGTCAACACCAGTGTTACTAATTCCACACTCAGCCAAGATGAACTCCACTACCCAGACCCAAATGCAGAAAATATATGACTGCTGTAGTCGCCCTATTACTGTCAATAGCAAATACGACAATTTTACGGATTTTGATGGTTTTTAAGATTTTTCATGTATAAACGAAAAATAAAATAATATGCATTCGGCTTAGATAACATCATCCATGTTCAAAACGTTCATAATCAACTATGTACATTACCGTTTACTGCAGTGAATTAAGTAATAGATTAATAATAAAAGCAATAATTATAACACTAACAACATACATAAAAAGTATTGAAAGCAAATTTACTGCAGTGCAAAATTAATGGATTGTTCAAACTTACATACATCTATATACAGATTTGATGTTTGGCTTTTGTAAAGCCATACAAATATAAAATGGCTAGTCATTTATATCTAATTACAATGCTCTCTAACAGTGGAACAAAAAAAGTTAACCAAACTCTGGAAAAGAAAATGTAGTATAAAATACAATATTACGTTCTATATATATATATATATATATATATATATATATATATATATATATAAGAAAAAGTTGCAGCCCATATCAAGAACCCTGCTGAATATGTAATTTGATTTGCACAAGAAAGTTTCAATCGTTTTAACGCAAAATTTATTGTACCAGATTTCTTTATATCCAAATTATGATCTAATGGTAAATTTTCCTCGATAAGTTTATTAAATCAACGACTGAGATATTATTATTATTATTATTATAGCAACTCACCAAATTATCCAGTTTGCTCCATCTGCTACATTTTAACACCTTACTTTCAATGCACTATAAGGTCGAACTGAACTTCTGCACAGACAAGCACAAATAAAAACAAAAACAAAAAACTCCCAAATTACTGAATACCTTAATCCAAATAGCTTCCCCCCATTTTTCTTAACCTCACTTGTAAAGGAGTCAAACAATGTTATAACATCCTGCTCACACCATTCATAAAAAACTCTCTTCATCTTGTTCCAAAACCCGCGCCATGCGTTCTTGCGGATCTTTCCTTTCATTGTTAAGTCTCACATTCACATTAATGGTAGATTATGGGAAATTGCATAGGCAACATATCCTCCATAACCATAAATTTTGGTACGAAATATGTATTACAGTTTTATCGTTAACTCCAAAATTTGCAACTTATGCACTATAAAATTTAACTAAAATAGTATGCTGTACACTGCCATAATTAGAAGCCCAATCGGGCGCACAACAAGAGCGACACATGTTGTACTAAACACTTTCTATTATTCAAGTCCCTGGTGTAATTTCACTGAATCAATAAAAATAAAAGAACTAATACGCTACTGTTAATTTACTTCCACTGATATAAACCACGTAACTGCAACGAAAAAAGAATAAACAAACTCATGTGGGTAATAGCAACAACCTCCATCGCCCCATTTTGTGCACTATCTATATTCTTATATCAAGCCTGTATCAAACAGGCGGTAAAGACCGTTACTCGATATCCCAACAGTAACACTGATAAACTCTCTCGCAGCTGTAAGTCTCCTGCTAACAGACTTGCCAGACGTCCCGTGTAATACATTTTTAAGAGGAAAAACTGTGTTCCTTTGAAAGTCATATCCTGCACTTTGCTCTTTATTGATTGTTGCGTTTCGAAATTACGCAGAACTCGTTAATTGTTGTTCTAAATTTCTCATACTTACGGAAATAGAAATCAAACGCCAACGCCAGTAACCTGCAGGCGGGGGTGTGAATCTTGGCGGGGACAGCATGGCGTGGGTGAGTCAATAAGCCTACTTTCTCTGGTCACTTATTGTGTGCAGTAGTCTCGGCTATGGGTTATTTTTTGTTGTATGTTTCAATATCGGTGCTTGGCCAATAAAAGAAAGTCTTTGTGTATCTGTAACAACACGAGAGAAGTAACGACAATATTTTATGTATTTCATGACAGTTTAAAGACAATAAATGCACAAAATCTTCCATCACTAAAAGAAAAATGGTAAAAACAGTTCAGTATTCTCCTTCCTATAGCTGTTCTCAATATGAACACATTAATTTACTGCTTGTTAAGATTTTAAAACTCTAATGAATTTGAGAAGGGTTTTTCAACATTAAATAAGAAATGAAACGATGAACGAAACAAAAGATTTTTTTTAATTTAATTATAAATGAAATTCAAATGCTTGTTATCAAGGTTTTTATGACCCGATAAAAGCATTACTAAATAATGCGAAGAAAAGTTTGAAGTATGACGGCCCACCATGACTAGATCAGTATGACGTGAATATGTAGTACAAAATACATATATTGTATTAACTCCTTGTATTTTAGCGAATTCCGACCGAGGTTGAGGTTGTATCCATGAAAAGATTTTTGAAAAATGTCTTCAAATCTCTATCGATCCTACTTACAATGCACCAAAAATGACGTTGAAAAAATTATTTACGTGCATATGTGCCTGTTTACGCTCTAGTGGCCACAGCGAAACTCGTCAAATAACGATCAAGTGACAAACGATTTACTGAGTTAAAAACCAGCGAAATTGGACTATTAGGAGTGAGGGATATCCTAAAACGAAAATTTAAAAATCACTGTGGCGGCACCATTATGTACTTTTTCGCAACAAAACACGGCATATGCTAGTGAAAAAAAAAAAAAAAAAAAAAAAAAACCAGTGTCTGAAAATCAGGAAAATTGAGCCTGGAAACCGAATTTTGAAAAGCGCTCTAGTGGCAATTGCATTGAAAAAATTATAGATTAAAAAGTATATAGGTAGAATTGTTTTTACATTTAGAAAAATAGTTTACGATTTTGAAATTAAAATGTTTAATTCAATAGTGTCAGTATTCAACTTGCTGAGGAATTCGCTTAGTTTACTCAGCTCCTGCGTGGTTACAAGCCTTTGAGGGGGGAGGGGGATGACGAGTTTAGCTGTGTATCCTAGACTGCTATTGGCTGTCTATACTATTGGTGCGATCAAAAAGACAATTTCTAAAGGTATATTATCAAAAGGTGTGAGAAAAATGTTGTTACTTACTCAAAGTAAGCCGGTTTGGGTTGTGGTGCGTGGTGACATTTTCATTAAATGTTTAAAACTTGGTAAATACTACACTCAATTTATTTCAGGTACTATAAAGGGTGTTCACATTAACTAATTTCTTGACAACGCTGTTTCATAAATACTGACTTTTTTCACTGTAAAGGCAAATACAGATATCTGATTTTCTTATCTTTTTCTACAAAAAATACAAACTATATTACATTATGTTGTTGCATTCCTTGACAAAAAGCGATGACTCAAAAGTGGGCAAATGTTTCACAATGTTATGACCGCTTTACTTTGGCTCTCGGGGTTCAATTTAGCACATGGCATAGTAGTTACGTTGTTTATTGTTTAACAGTTCTAAACATTTACTGCTTTTTCTACATAAAATGCAGTAAAACGTCATATTCTATGTTTACTTCAGAATTTTCCGTTATGAGAGAACCGGTTAGTCCCTTTCCACATTTGAAATACACCTGAGCTGAGGACTTTTGATTCTACACTTTTCCCCCCCAAGCGAGGCACTAAACAATGCTAGCTTTTTATGTCTCTTGACAGACAGGAAATATACTGCACAAAAGGTTGTAATCTTCCCTTTGAAACCTTTCACCGGGTCACATTACCTGGAGAGAGAGAGAGAGAAAAAAAAATACCCTCTTCAGCGTCACCTGCCGGCAGAATGCGAACTCTTTAACACAATACCACCGCCACAATAGCAAAACTTCCCACATTCATCAAATTACTTTCTTTATGAACGAGGTAACCGAAAATGGCAAAGACGCCAAGAGTTCCTAAATGGAAATCCTCCCTCTCGAGTTGGGATGAGGTACGGATGGCGTCATCCAAAATCTCATTAAGCAAACGGACTGTGGCAGTATATAAACCAGTTTTTGGTCTCAAACTGCCTGCTAATAGGAGACACTTGTTTCTTGTCACCTGGTTCGCGCCTGTCCTCTCAGAGAAATTGGGGTCAGAAGAAAGTGATCGCCTGAGCACGCGAGAGCAAAATGTAGTGACGTGATGCACTGCTTGAGGTAAGTCTGCACGCGTCAGCTGTTTTCCTTCCGCTCTTACATGTAAACGAAACTTCCTCTTTCTTAGTGTGATAAAGACAGAAAAAATTTACTTTTCACGTCACGTATCTTCATATATTTCAAAATTGTAATCTTTTTGGTTAAATTGGTTCATTAGAAGAAAAACAATTATTTCTTGATATTTTTGCAGTACTAAGCTAGCATCCCCTAAGCCACACATTATATAAATTTCACAAAACTTAAAACTGTTGCTAAGTGAGAAAAGCTATAGTGTTTAAAATTATTTTTACTTAGTTTAGTGTACTAATTTCAAATACGAGGGTAATATATTACAAATCGATGTGGGATACGGCACCTGAGGCTATTGCTACTAGATGCCAGCATTAGTTCGGTGGTAACTGGTGGCATTTGTCAATAGCGAAATACGTGTTGCAAGAAGACTGCACCTCTCAATGAGTATGCAACCCTTAATTAGCGCTCGCTTGTGCGATTTTATGGGCAAAAGATGTGGAATCAAAGATTTTTTTTAAATGATTCCAACTACGATGAGAAGTGCCTATTAGAACAAATCTGTTTACAAATGGGTGCAGGAGTTCTTTGAAGTGTGGACACTTATCGAAGATGAACACGTCGTCGGCCGTCCAACGCAGATTGACACAGAAGCGAATTTGAAACGAGGTGAGAATTTAACCCGAGCAGACAGAACGGTAACTATAGACACTATTGCCCTGCTATTGGTTGTTCACACCTCTTAATGCAAGGCATGTTTTTTCACAAAGTCTGTGCACGGTGGATGTCATGCATGCTGACGCAACAACACAAAATATTTATGGTATTACAACATCTCAAACACTACCACCATGAAGTTCACGATATTCCGAATTGACACCGGTGATGAGACTTGGGTTCACCATCACCAGCCCGGGACAAAGAGTGCGTCAATGCAGTGCAAACTTCCTGCATCGCAAGCGAAAAAAAAGTTTACAGTGACGCCGAGAAAATGATGCTTACAGTCTCCTGGGATCGCGAACGCATTCTGCTCCAGCCTCAAAGACAATCCGTTAATGCCGACACCTACTGTAGCATCCTCAGGAAACTTCGTAAGATCACCAACGGATATCACCAGGACTTCTCAGCAAAGACGTGTTGCTGTTGCATGACAATGCATACTACTACCAAGATTGTAAAATTTCAAGTGGGAAGTCCTCGAGCATCCTCCGTATAGCCCCGACCTTCCTCCAAGCCACTTCTATTTGATCAGCCCTTTTAAACATCCATCTTTTGGGCGATGTTATCTCTTCTTCATTACTTGATTCATATAAATGTAATTTTCTTATTCAGTCATCTTATTTATTATGTTCTTTTTTTAATCACTATTCAGTTCTATTTCATATTATTCACAATAATTACAATTATAATAACGTGCTTTATGTGAAAATGGAATAGTATATACTCGACAGCTCATCATCCACACTTTTCCACACTAGGCTTTAAACTTAAATTGAAGCAACAATGGACACAAGCCTCCAACAAGAAATAAATACATTTCAACAAGCAATGGTGAAATTGAAAGAATGCAAACAACAGCGGGATAAGACATGAAAATAAAAACAAACTTGAAAGTGTTATAGGGTCCAGGGGTAATGATTGTCTAGAACTGATTACAAATAAACACTGGTGCACTTAATCCATGCAAAGCATTCAATAAATCAAAAGAATACATGAAGTCATAATTACTCGAAAAACTCGTTTAACAAGGGTTTAAAACAGTAAATTCGAGTCCGAACGGATGACGTAGACATTCCAGGCAAGCACATGTTTGTCCGTATTATTTGGTTTTTCATGGAACTGCTAGGTTCAAATTTGTGGACAATACTCTCAATTACAGGGAAGGAGGCAAATGATTCATATAAATGTTAATGACTGAAGTAAATATTCTAACCATTTTCGGAGTAAATGTATTATCTGCTGTGACCGACAGGCAGCACGTTCATCGATGTTCAAGCGCGACGGGGAAGTGCGGGACCCGCCGGCTGCGGTACGCCTAGTAACACTGCGTGAGCGGACAAGTTTTATAAATAAAATTTACATCCTTAGCAATCGATTTCTGAAAATTTGTTTTAAATATATGGGAGGCCAAACATTTATAAATGTTAAAATGCACTGAACATTACTAGGATTAATTATGCCTTTTTCCGTGATATACGAGAGATATTCAATAAAGAATCATTATTATTGTTTTATGAACATAATTTCTAGAGCAAAACTTTATAATATTTTGTTAGCTTAATGGTCAATATGCACGAGTTACTAGTTTCATTGACGTCACATCGTTTGTGAGCGGTGTGCAAGTTGATGCATGTTCAGTTCCGCCTAGCAAAATGAAGGACAAGTGATTAATAATATGCTGCTCTGAAATTCTCCTTTTGTCTAAAGAAATCTTTAGCTGAGGCCTGTCTTCAGAGTTTGTTCTTCCCTATAGCACAACTCGAAGTTGCTTTAACAATTTTAAAGAGGGGAGCAATCATTGTCAAAGGAAATTGGTTCCGGCGCTTCAGTTTGCGCTCTAACGGAAGAAAACATCAACACCGCTGCTGTCATGTGAGTCGTATTACATTATGAGTGCTTTCAGAAATTCTGAAATTTTCACTCGATACCACCCGCACGTTGGTAACTGAAAAGTTACACATGAGATGTGTTTGTGCACGGTGGGTTCCAAGACTGCTGCGTGCAGGTTTGTATGCAGTTAAAGGTTATGTTACAGGAAGATGCGGCGCTTATTTCTAAGGTAATAACTGCTGATGAAACTTGGCTACATCACTTCGATCATGAGAGCAAACAGCAAAGCTCTGTGCAGTAATCTCCAACTTCACCAACACCAAAAAAGCAAAAGTGTTTGCTTCTGCTGGGAAAGTTGTGGTGATCTCATTTTCCGATGTTCAAGGAATGATTTACCAGCATGTCGTACCTACCCATACAACTGAAAATGGGCAACACCTTAGAGATATCCTGAAAACTCTGCAAGATTAACAAGCAAAAGCCATATAACATGCTGGATGATGCATCAACATAATGCACGGCCGCACATCGTAAATTTTGTAGCTTTATATCTCACAAATGCCAACTTGAAATGTGTCCCCCCCCCCTTCCCTATAGTCTAGATTTAGTCCAGTGTGACTTTTTCTTTCCCCCAAATTGAAGAAACAACTTCATGGTAGGCATTTTTCATCATCAGAAACAGCAATGAAGGCTGATGAGGCGATTCTGAAGGACCTGTCAAGTAACTGTTTCCAGTATGTCTATGAAGACTGACAGAAACGCTGGGACAGGCACATTGCAGCCAGTGGGGACTCTATGAGAAATATCATGAGGAAGAGGGAAGTTATGTTTATTAAACAACCCTCGTATATTAATGTTAATCTTCTGCTTTGTTATGTCTACATTTTTAAGATAAACGCGTTCCGCAAGTTTGTAACACTAATTTTACTATCCAAAATGAGTTACTGTTGGCTGAGGTTCGCTGAGGTCGTTAAAACGTGGACTGTGAGCGGGAGGCCTGGGGGTTCGAATCTCGCCAGGGCCATCCTACCTGACCGAGATTTTTTCCAGGTTTTCGTCAGTCCTCATGACTGGCAAATGCTGGTGAGGTACCCTAAACTTAGGCCTGGAGCGCTTGCTTCCTTAAAAAAAAAAAAACTTTCCCAATTTGTCATTTCATTTCCTGTATTATCAGTGTTCACCGCCTGTGGTGCCTCAGTAGTAAAAACGGGCGTTAAATACAATTATAAAAATGAGTCACTGTTCACTGTTTCACACCTAAAGGGAAATTGTTAATGAATGCGGAACTTTTATACAGGTTTACCGTGAAAACGATGGTAATATTTAAAGTGTTATGAAACTGCACTTTCGCTTTCGTTTTTGTAGCTCATAGCTGACCAAATCCCGAGACATTTTTGTATAGCCAGAGTATCGAGAGTCTTGTTTTCAACACAGTTTCTATAAAGAAGGCAATTTGTACAGTTACTGACAAGAAGGGATATTAAAGCTATATACGGCTCATCTTCAAACTAATAATATATATTCTATTTCCGTTAATAAATATGATAAGGAAAACGACAATATTTGTGTTTGGGAGCATTAAAAACGTAACATTTGTAATTTATTGAACATATAACTGCCTGTTTTGACGTTAGTTTCATGCT